>JAZGLO010005599.1:207500-502559 GCA_036873155.1 Biomphalaria sudanica | reverse complement strand
AACTACAAAAAAAATATTTACATTACAGAATGTATTTATCATGATATATATATAAAAAATATATACATCAAAATACTTTTTACAATCTAGACAAGGCATCGGCGATAACATTTTCGCTGCCTTTTATGTGTTTAAGATCTAGGTTGTACTCTTGTAAAAATAAACTCCACCTGAGAAGTCGTTGGTTCTTGCCAGACATTTTGTGGATAAATGTAAGGGGATTGTGGTCAGTAAATACAACCAGTGGCCATCTGGACCCACTGATATAAAAATCAAAGTGTTGTATAGAAAGAATCAACCCAAGACATTCTTTTTCCACAGTAGAATAATTTCTTTGATGTCTATTAAATTTCTTGGAAAAGAAACAAATAGGATGCTCTACTTGGAAATTATCTTCTTGGTAAAGGACTGACCCAACACCTGTGTCACTGGCGTCAATAGCTAACCTAAAAGGTTTTCCGAAGTCAGGAGCCATCAAAATGGGAGAGCTAGATAATATCTGCTTGATCTGGTTAAAGGCTTTCTGACATTCATCCGTCCAAGTAAATCGGACGTTCTTTCTCAGGAGGTTTGTTAAAGGACTGGCAATGACAGAAAAATTTTCGCAAAATTTTCTATAATATCCAGACATTCCCAAAAATCTTCGGAGTTGTTTCCGATCAGCAGGGATAGGGAAAGCTTGGATAGCTTCTACTTTGGCCATTACAGGTTTCACCTGGCCTTGTCCTACAATATGGCCTAAGTATTGGATGGAAGCCTGGCAAAAATCACTCTTACTCAGGTTTACAGTAATTTTTGCATGTAACAATTTAGTAAAAAGACAATGCAGTTGTTTACAATGGCTAGAAAAATCTTGGCTAAAAATTACTACATCGTCTATGTATGCGTGGCAATTCTCCATGTCAGCAAGCAGGGCATTTATCATTCTCTGGAAAGTGGCAGGAGCATTCTTCATGCCAAATGGCATCACTTTGTATTGGTACAGACCATCAGGGGTGACAAAGGCGGAGATTTTCTTTGCCCTATCAGTCAGGGGAACCTGCCAATAACCTGAAAGTAGGTCTATTTTGGTGATGTACTTAGCGTCACCAATACGATCTATGAGATCGTCTATCCTAGGGATAGGAAACGAATCGGTCTTTGTGACAGCATTTACCTTACGGTAGTCTGTACAAAAACGATAAGTCTTGTCCTGTTTAGGTATCAAGACACATGGGGAGCTCCAGCTACTGGAACTTGGTTCAATGAGGTCATTTTCAAGCATATACTTGATTTCTGACCTAAGTATGGCAAGTTTTTCAGGGTTAACCCTGTAAGGATGCTGCTTGACTGGAGTAGCCTCGCCAACATCTACATCATGCATTATAACATTAGTCTGTTTTGGTACATCAGAAAAAATGTCATTAAATTCATTAATGAGCTTCATGATAACTGGCCTTTCTGTCGAAGACAGATGAGACAGTTTTACATCCAAATTCTGTAATACAAAAGAATTAGGGATTTTGTATTGTCCAAATTTCTCCTTTACAATATCATCATCAATAGGAGAAACATGGCTATTTGAACAACTTTTGACTGTATTTAAAACACAATTACTCTTATCTGAGTGATCTGGCCGAGATACATAAGGCTTCAGCATGTTTATATGACATAGCTGAGTCTTTTTCCTACGGTCAGGGGTTTTGATTGTGTAATTGAGGTCACTAATTTTGGTCTCAATTTCATAGGGACCAAAATATCTGGCTTGCAAGGGTTGACCTGGTATGGGCAAAAATACAAGCACCTTATCCCCGGGAGAAAATTCTCTAACACGGGCCTTTCTATCATACCAGCGTTTCATGCTGGATTGGGTGTTTTGTAAGTTATTTTTGGCCAGAACACAAGCATCATAAAGTCTAGTTTTAAACTTAATTACATAGTCTAAAAGTCCTTCAGTGGCTGTTGGTGACAACAAAGTCTCTTTTATACATTTCAAGGGACCGCGCACCGAATGGCCAAAGACTAAGTCAAAAGGGCTGAATCCCAACGATTCCTGGACGGATTCACGGGTTGCAAACAGTAGCATGTGGATTCCTTCGTCCCAGTCTTTTTCGTGCTCAAAGCAATAGGTTCGGATCATGTTCTTGAGAGTCTGATGGAATCGCTCAAGAGCGCCTTGCGACTCGGCATGATACGCACTCGACATGCAGTGTTTGATGCCCAACTGAGTTATGACTTGCTTGAAAAGATTGGCCGTGAAATTCGTTCCTTGGTCCGATTGGATGGACTTTGGTAGACCAAATAGAGTAAAGAACTTGATTAAGGCCTTCACAATGTTTGATGCTTTTATGTTCCTTAGAGGAATAGCCTCAGGAAAACGAGTTGAAGCACACATAATGGTCAACAGGTATTGGTTGCCAGCTTTTGTCCTTGGGAGAGGACCAACACAGTCAATAAGTACTCTGCTGAAAGGTTCTTCAAAGGCTGGAATCGGCTTCAGAGGAGCAACAGGGATCTTTTGATTTGGCTTGCCAACCATCTGACAGACATGACAGGATCGGCAGTACTGGATGACATCTTTCTTCAAACGTGGCCAGAAGAAGTGGGACATAATCTTGTGGTATGTCTTGTGGATGCCGAGATGACCTGACATTGGTGTGTCATGAGCCAGATTCATGATGTACGCTCGGTATCTTTCTGGTAACACGATTTGATGGCATATTCTCCATTCTTCTTCGTTGGATGCGTCTGGAGGTTTCCATTTCCTGAAGAGCATATCATCTTGGATGTAGTAGCACGTTGATGCTAGCTCTGCCTCTTGTGATGTCATTGCGGTTTCTCGGAGTTTGGCGAGCTCTGGATCCTTCTTTTGGTCCTCAATCAACTGTTTTCGAGTTGATGCCGGCTTTTCAGAATTTGGCGTTGGTTCTTCTTCAAGAGAAGCAAAGAATGTGGTGCTCAAGTCCACATCATCTTGGTAACTGTTGGCTTTGATGACGTTTTCTTCTTGAGATGCTTTCAACCTCATTGCCCTTGTTACTGCACACGCTGGATATAACTCTAGGTCTTCCTCGGGTGTGGCAGATAAGTCGGGTGTTTGAGTGACGATGGGTTCGGCTATCACCTTTCCACCTGCTAAGTCATTGCCTAACAGCAACGAGATGCCTTCCAATGGTAATGTTGGTCGGACACCTACAACAACCGGTCCAGTAATGAGATTTGACTTTATGTCGATTAGATGTAGAGGCACATCTATACATCCAAGCTCTACGCCTCGTAACAGGATGCTCTTCCCAGTCGATGATGATTTAGACAAGGGCAAGATACCCTCTAAAAGTAACGATTGTGAGGCACCTGTGTCTCTCAAAATGGTGATAGGTCGTAGACTTGTAGAATCACCGGGTAGTGATACAAATCCTTCCGAAATGAAAGGCTTAAAATCCTCTAATAAAACATCAATTTTGGTTGATGCAGACTGGACTTGGGTCGAACTCTCGCTGGAGTCATTGACATCTCTAGGAGACGCAGTGGAGAAACTCTTTCTTGAGTCAGTAGAACATCTTGTGGATGTATTTGGAGAACTCTTGATGGAGTCATTGGAACATCGGGGTGATGTCTTATGGGAACTCTTGATAGAGTCATGGGAACATCGGGATGATGTATTATGGGAACTCTGGATAGAGTCATTGAAACATCGGGGTGATGTCTTATGGGAACTCTGGATAGAGTCATGGGAACATCGGGGTGATGTATTATGGGAACTCTGGATAGAGTCATTGGAACATCGGTGTGATGTATTATGGGAACTCTGGATAGAGTCATTGGAACATCGGTGTGATGTATTATGGGAACTCTGGATAGAGTCTTTGGAACATCGGCTTGATGTATTTGAAAAACTCTTGTTTGAGTCATTGGAACATCGGCTTGATGTATTTGAAAAACTCTTGGTTGAGTCATTGGAACATCGTAAAGATGAATTTGAAGAACTCACTGTTGAGTCATTTGAACACCGTGGAGACATTTTCGGAGAGTCTTGTACAGTCAATACATTTGAAACAGGTGGTGTCGAGGTATTCTTGATATGGCTTGATGATGAGGGAGTAAACCTCGACGACCACTGTACTGTGCAAGCGCTGACTTTTGAAGGAGCTTTTTCGTTTCTCTTCCTCAGTTTCCAACAATCGTCAACTTTATGGCCTTCTCGTTTGCAGTAGGAACAAGTAGCTTTACTTGTAGTAGGTTTTCTGTCGTTTGTACTGCTGTTCTTGATGGAGTTGCTAGCAATGGACTCAGGCTGTTTGACTTGTTTTGGCTTGACATCCGTCGTATACTTGGCAAATTGATGTGATATTATATAATCGTCTGCCAACACTGCAGCCTTGTGCACATCTTCCTCGCCACGATCAGCTATATGCGTACGGACGTCCAGCCGCACACAACTCTTGAACTCTTCCATCAGCATTAGGTTCTTGAATTTGGCAAAGTCGGTGCCGATTTCCTTGGAAGTGAGCCATTTCTCAAAGCGTCGCTCCTTTTCCCGCAGGAATTCTACATGGGTTTGGCCATCCGATTTGCGACAATCCCTGAACTGCTTTCGGTAAGCTTCCGGAACAAGTTCATATGCCTTAAGAATTAAGGCCTTAACAACATTATAATCTTTTTGTTGTTCAATGGTCAAAGAACAAAATACCTCTGCAGCTCTACCAGTCAAAACTGTTAGCAGCAAAGTGGGCCACAAAGTTTCAGGTACATTAAAATTTTTCACACAAAGTTCAAATTGTGGAAAATAATTGTCAATTGTGGCTTCATTAAAGCGTGGAATTATTTTCAAAAATTTTGTTGCTTCAGCAGTATGACTGGCAGGGGAAGAATCTGGTCTTACATTAGCAGCTAACTCTAATTTTTTTAACTCTATTTGTAATTTCATTTCCATTTCTTTCTGCTCTAATTCTTTTTGTTTAATTTCCTTCTGGGCTTCTATTTCCATTTCTTTCTGCTCTCTAGCCGCTGCAAGCTCTAATTCTTTTTGTTTCCCCAAGATAATTTCCTTCTCTTTTAAAGCTAACTGGGCTTCTATTTCCATTTGTTTTAATTTTATCTGAAGTTCTACATCTGATTTACCCTCATCGGGTCTAAGGGTTTCTAAAAGGTCTTCAGAAAACACTTCCTCGTCTACATAATGGATTACAATGTTATCTCTGATTTCTTGTTTAAGGGCATTTGATTTTATTTTTAACCCTAAATGTTTAGAAATAAGGACCAGTTCCTTCCTAGTAAAAGCATCAAGCTCTTCCACAGAGGGATTTGCAAGAAAAACCTGAATATCCATGACTAACTAACAACTATTACAAGCACAAAATGTATACAATGTAAATATACAGTACAAAATCAGTACAACAAAAAACCTTAAGAGAGTTTGGTCAATACTATTGATACTTTACTTCCGACTCTTTGACACAAAAAAAAAAATGACACAAGAAATCGGAAGGTAAACTATCAACTTAATGTTTAATCAAATATAAAGTTACAAGAAAGAAAAATAAACATTTACTCAATACACTAATACCGAATTGATGTGTTGACCAAAACCCTTTTACAAAAATGGCATGTAAAAATATTACAATACAAGAGTTTGAAAATGTAATTACAAATACAAGCAAGCAAGGCCTTAAAAAAATATTAACTTACACGATAAATGGTATACCACGCACGGGTCGCGCAATGTCTCCGCTATTCTGTCCCACGGCTGTCTCCGTATGTCTGTCTGTCAACGTTACGCGAGCGGTCTTATATAATCTACCGCGCGTCGATCTCTCGTAATTTCTAGAAAGTCATCAACACCCAGATCTAGAACGCTCTTCAAAGAGACAGAAGAAAAAAAAAACACCCTCCTTTCAACCAGAGGTACACACACAGGTCAAGGACCGGTCACTGTCTGTGTGGCTTGACGAATAAAATAAAAAAAAACTTATTACACAAGGGGCAGATAACCTACCCGTCTCTTGACCGCAACAGGTCAAAGAAAGAAAAAAACAACGCCTAGATACGTAACAGTATGTATGTATGCATGTATGTATGTATGTATGTATGTATGTATGTATGTATGTATGTATGTATGTATGTATGTGTGTATGTGTGTATGTGTGTATGTGTATATATATATATATGTGTGTGTGTATGTGTGTGTATGTGTGTGTGTGTGTATGTATGTGTGTATGTGTGTATTTGTGTGTGTGTGTGTGTGTAAATATTTATATATATATATAAATTCTATTTTGAAAACGGCTCTAACGATTTAGGCCACTGCTACCTATGCAACCGCAGTGGGTCCAAAACTTTCATAAGCTCCTCGCTAATTCTAGGTGTGGTTTTTCTACACTGTTTTGGGGGGGGGGGGCTTAAGAGACTTTCTATTCTAATTGCCATGTACAATTACATTGAGGACTAACAGAACGAAAAAACAGCTCTTCAGATCGATAGTCTTTAAGGGCAGGTTGATAAGCGTCTGATCACGGCCAGTAGTATTTTTGGACGCCTCCAAGCAAGAGAGTGACAATTTCAATCGTTCCGTCTATTTAAAAAATCAGTGTCTACCAAGCAGTGGTTCTCTTTACCACTCTAGGTGGATCTAAGACATGGGTACTTGACAGAAAGCAACTAGGACTTCTTGAACGCTTTCACCAAAGATATTTGCACACCATCATGGAAATACGTTAGCAAGACCGCACTACAAACAGCGATGGTCTAGCGAACGCCGGTATGAACGTACTGACAGTCACGCTAGGTAGGGCACGTATCTCGTATGGGGCTCTAACATCTGCCAAAGGCTTTTTAGTGAGCTTAAAGGTATTCGGAATAAATAGAGGTACTCGATGGAAAAAGGTTCTGTACAATACTAACGCAATGCTTTTAAGTCTCTAAGGGGAAAATGTGCCATTTTAGTTTGTTACAAAGTGTTTGTTTTACCCAATAACGTAGAGAATCGTGTATCACTTGATGTTTATTACTAAAGCCATAATTGATATATAAATTGCAAAATTAAATTCTGAACGTAACCATTCATGACGTTACACTGCAAAGACTTTCTACCAAGCCAATAATTGGCCAATAGTTTAAAATTCAGTGTTAAATTTGTTTTTCGAGACTACAGGGAGACTTTCTATTCGAATCGCCATGTATGGCATGTACTATGTCATTTAGAACTAAAAAAACACAAAAGCAACACTTCAGATTGATAGTCCTCTATCAGATCGCTCATTTTCATCATTAAAAAATAAGTTCGGGTAAATATTTTTCGTAAATAGATTATTCCTCCGAGCGAGGCTCGGTAACCTGGTACTCTTATTTCTAATTGTGGAGTAAGCACGATCGAAATGAAGATTAAAAATTTAATTAATTTTTTTTTTATAAATATCAAATAGCTGAAGGAAAAGTGCTCGTATGAGTGTGTGAATACACTCCTATAGTAGATTGTAAAATACTACTGTAATAGACCTGAATATCAGAAAGTTCGCCAAAGAATGGTCTAAGGGTTCTTCTTTTTTAGGAAATTGTGTTTTTATAGATGGGGATTTATAATATCGTATAAGGTGAAAAAAGAGATTGAAAGCTATGAAGAGGGCAACACTTTTTGTCTTTTACTTATTGGCATTAACTAAAGGGAAAGAAATCGTCACTTGTAGACTTACTTGTATGTTGTCCAGTTTGTCTCCCATTGACAAACCAAAGTGCAGGAGATGGAGGTGTCTCCCCAGAAGCTGACCTAGCTTTACATGGAATTGTCACATCTTTATTTTGAGAAACTGTCACATCTCTAGGAGCTTTGTTTTTATAAAGGATGGGCTTACCTTTAAAATGAAAAATCATAAAACTCATTAAAAAATGAAAACCTTAGTTTATTAATTTAGTAAAAAGATGGAACAAAATGGATAGAAGGGAAAATAATCGTGGATTTTATCATTAGAACCTGGTCGTGGCTCATGTTTACCCTAAACTTAAAATGTGAAATCATTGCACCAATCCTAAAAAAAAGTTTATAGTGTATTAGCAATAGGACATACTAGTCAATACACACTAAGGAAGAGACACTAAGGACCGTGACGATGATAACACTGACTTCAATATATGTAATTACCTCAGATAACATACAACTTTATCAACATACACAGGGCTATGAATATCAAATACAAATATGTACAACAGACTTACTTGTGACGTTAAGAAAAACTGGATGTGTCTCACTTTCTCCTATGGTATTTCTAGCCTGGCAGTAATAATTTCCCTCGTCTTGTTCCAATAACTTGTAGATTATGAGACATATTCCATTTGATGACACATTGTACTTTCGGTTAGTGCCTATTAGTGTGCCATCATCTAAGGTCCAAGTGATGGTTGGTAATGGTTGTAATGGGTCACTTATGAAAAAATAGCATATTTTACCTATAGACTTACATAAAAATTTCATTGGACAATATTTTACAAACGAAAATTATAGTAATATGTTTTACAAGATAAAAATATTGCATAATCAGATATAGTCTACAGTTTAGTTGACCAGTATCCTGGACCAATGCTTAAAAGGAAACTTTACTTAACCAAACTTAGAGCACGACCTTATATAGAGAACATTCTTTATCCTGAAAGTTCAGTATATTAAAGTTGATAAAAACCTTTAAACAGGCCGGCGATAAATTCTTAAGACCAGAGGTGCCCCTTCCTGGCAACAGTAGACTACGATTCCAGCCTCAATGTGGCAATTGAGTGGAAACATTTGTTAGAGGAAGAAGATAAAGCTAACAATGGGTAGCAAACAGACTTCGGGTCACCTCGGTGGAGTTCAGGTGAGTATGATGCCCCAGTCCATTAAGTCCACCACGCCGTTCCACAAAGCAGCCGCTCTCAGTATTCCGTTAGCTGTAGTGGCGGTCTGTACACGGTTTGAGGCAGTTACAGAATAGCAATTTGAAGAAATTCTCCGTACTTACACGACCTTCCACCTCTCATAGTGGAACCTGCGCTAGGTAAATGGCATGGCCCAATCGAAGTAGGGGTTGCTGTCATTGTGAAACCTTTACACAGGACACGGGGTGAAGTGCTTCCCTCTGTTGAGAGAATGTGTTAAAGAGGAAGCACGATGGCGCTTCAATTCCCTAATGGACCTTTTGAAGGTAAGACGTAGGTTTACCCCTGAACCAGATATAAAAAAAGAGTGTCCATCGAAAGTGTTAATCTAAAAATTAGTCTCAAGACTCTCCTAAAGAGTTAAGTGAAACTTTTTTGATTCAAATTTGGGATTCTAGTCATTCTGGCTTTAGGAACAACAACTAAAAATACAGCATGAATTGAAAAAAAACAACAACATTTAAACCGAAATGTAATTAATCTACTTACTATCCACTGAAAACACACTCTAGTCTAGCTGAGTGAGACACCTCTGCCACTATATTTGCAGAAAACCATTTTAGTACAGGAGCTTGACCTGTTTGGTACATTTAAAAACTACTCAAATAAATTTTACATAAAAGCACTAAAAATACAAGAACATGTATTTATCTAGTGATGCAGAGTTGGAGCTGAAGTGATGATTTTAAAAAATAAAATTTTTAGAAACATATTTCACCTATGTAAGTCTACATCGGGGGTTCTCAGACTGTGGGTCGTGACCACATTGAGGGTCGAATGACCATTTGCCAGGGGTCACTTAAGACCATCGGAAATTGGTTTTTCCATTTTTTTTTTATCGAAAGTTTTTTTTTCTTTCTAACTTGTAACAAGTTTATTTCTACCATCCTTGGCATTAACATTCCAAGTTAAAAAGCAAAATCATTACTAGCATTTGTTTACTAAAAAAGTGTTAAGAAAAAGCGTCAATAAAATAAACTAAAACGTGAGGGTGTCAAATAGAAGCTACACTTCCATATTGACAGAGGATCTAGTGGGTGCTTTGAATTAGTAGGTGTAACATAATTGTTTGAAGGTAGACATGTTTTTCATTGGTAGTTACTTTTGTAATTGTCATTCGGAAATAGAAGCTGCAGACCACATCTCTATTGTCGTAGTTTACAGACACAGACACGTTGTTTTCAACATTTGGAAGTACTGTTCATCGAACGCGTGTCGTAACGCTATTGTTGGATCTAACTTTATTTCTTTGTTTGATGATTTCAGAACGTCGTGAAGTAATGGAAACTGTGAATACATTCATTGCGAAACATCCCATGAACATGGATCCTCAAATAAAAGAACGTTAAGAAAAGAAATTATGATGATAATTTTTTGAGTTAGGGTTTTACTTCAATAGTTCAAGAAGGAATGGAAATACCCCGATGTATCATTGTAATAGAGTTGTATCTGTCATTTGCAAGAAACCGAACACATGTTCTAGCTTTGCCGATAAGGATATCTAGTATTTTAGTTTGAAGGGTTCAGGTGGTAAATACCATAAAACAAAACACAGCAGCCATTGAAACTTCTTATTTGTTGGTTCTCAGAATTGTCAAAGCTGTGATACCTCACTACTAAAAGTTAATGTCAGCGGTCAAAGACTTTTCTCGAGTTATGATTGAAGTAGGATTGAGTGCAATTTTCTAGTCTTATGACACTGTTCACTGGAGAATAGTTGACATGTCTGCTGATATTGTGGATCAGGTAATTCAGGAAATGATGTCTACTACGTTTCCAATAGTTAGCATCCAGCTTGATCAATCTAAAGACGTTTAAAATTGTTCACAATTTTCTGGTATAATTGAAATAGATACATAATGGGCAGACAATTTTTTATTGTGTTAATCTCTTGCAACGACCTACATACTACAGCCACTTGATATCTTGGACCAAGTTTGCTCATTTTTGAAAGTATACAATCTTGAGTAAAAATATTTGTGGTGTTTGCACAGATTTGTGCTCCAGTTTGATTGGGTGTCGGACTGGTATTCTACGTTTGGTACAAAATGAGTCACCAAAAGTCCTAGGAACTCACTGTATGATTATTATAAACGAAAACACTGACAAAAGCATTAAATCAAGAAGCGAAGAAGTTTTGTAAAAAAAAGCCATAACGAGTACGAAGCATAACAAAAGTTTTACTTAATTGTTTCTAGATTTCATGCACTAACTGCAATATTAAATTATAGATATATATATATATATATATAGAGAGAGAGAGATAGATAGATAGATAGATAGATAGATAGATAGATAGATAGATAGATAGATAGATAGATAGATAGATAGATAGATAGATAGATAGATAGATATAGAGATATAGAGATATAGAGATATTTAGGTAGGTCTAAAAGCATAAGTGTATGATTTATTAAGATATGTATATGAATGCACAGCTGGTTTACAAAATGTTTTGTATCTTAAAATCAGTGCTTTGCTTCTTTTACATATTTTAATACATCATATTGTTATGTATATATCTTAATAAAGCATACACTTATTTATATATCTCAATAAATCATACACCTATGCAAATAAATATAGATATTAACAAAAACACACTTATGTATGAATCTTCACAAATCATACAATTATGCTTTTAGGCTTACCTTGAATCTGGGTTACTGGTGTAACATACAGATTGTATGCATCCCCGAAAACAATGTTGGCATTGCTTCGACCTGACAGACCACACTTAATACCAAAGGGATCACTAGCATCAGTTGTCTTAGCATAATTTATGTGCAGATCCCCTAGATTAGCAAATAGATTTAGAAATACAAGTTGTTGTGATGATATTGTATGTTATTCTATGTTACATTTGTACAATTTGGTGATGATAATTCAATATGAAAGTATTGTTGGAATTTTTTTCTTTAATAAGTTTATTGAAATTAAATAAAACAAGAAAATATTTTTTTTTTAACTTTAAAAAAAAAAGACACCTCCTTTACACAACTTATAGCGGAATAATTGTTCCTAACTATTTGACAAAATAGGGCATATTTTAGCCTGGCCTGTTCCTCCTCCTACGAGAAATATTCCTGATAAAGCGAATGTATAGATCTACTAGGCTCATATTGAGATGATAGACCTTTAGAACTAGACTTAGAGGGCGATGCGCAAAATGTTCCTGAAATATTAATTTATGAAACTCAAACGAATGCGGAAATATCCCAAAAGCATACGATCTGTTCAAAGTAAATATGTTCTCGTTCTCTAGCCAAATTTAAATATATTTTTTATACTTTGAAAACAGTATAACGGTCAAACTAGAATTTTCCCAGTGTGGCTAACGAGCTTGTCATTCTTTTCTCAACAGTTAACATCAACTGTCGAATTTCTAGTACAATTAAAATAGAGGCATTGTAAACAAAGTATTTAAATAGTACCTAAAAAAGAAGAAAGTTTGATCTTGTACTTTTCGATTTGTCAGATTATAAAGAAGAGGTCAATATTTGCAAGTAAAATTATTTTTTTTGTAACCTCTGCTGTTTATATCGTGAACACGGATTAGTTGCAATAAAAAAATATAACAAATTACCAGTAATTAAATGTCTAATTGTTGTTGGTTTTTTTTATTGATTCATGTCTTGTCTATGTGAATGAATTTGCGAAGTCTTAGATCCGAGAATAGGCGTATAATGTATAGACAGCGTTATCCAGACCAACAAACAGACTGAATGAGTTGATATGTGAGCTTTTTAAAAACTAGTCATGTATGTCTTAGTATTATAACTATTTTAACGTATCTATTTATCCCACACAAAACAGAGGAAACGCTAGTATTGTAAACCTGTTCCCCAGCTACACTTAGCTTCTCTTCGCCTGCTGACTAGCCAAATATCATGGCTTGATTTGTGTTTATGTGTGGGGCTCAATTGACCTCAGGACACATTTGTAGTGTGTGTAGGAGAGAGACATTACTAGCTGTTTTTTTATAGAGAGACTCTGAGGATTGACTGTGGTGTCAGTGTTTGTGAATTCAATTTGGATTATTGTTAAAGTACACGGGATTATTGACTCATTGCAACTGGGCTGTTCTTCTCTAGTTTGAAATCACTATGATAATGGCGACAGGATAATCTTAACACTAAAAATGTGCAATACTTACCATTTTGGTCAATGTAAAGTCGACCGTCATCTAAATGAAGCTGGTCATTACTTTTAGAATACCAGTTTTTGTTTATACTTTCAGCCACTACTTCAAGTTTGTCCTTTTTACAAAGTAATTTGGCATAGTCATATTGTTTGATGCTAACTGGTTCAGTAGCAAGGTTACTATCTGGCCTTAGAAAGCCTATTTGACGAAATGAAACATAATTATGGCTTATCATATATAATGGAGAAATTCATACGAAAAGTAATCATCTTTTTTTTTAAATTTTATTCAATTTGTTTGTTTTTAATGGCCCTTTTACTTTCTCTAAGCAATACAGTACAGTACTAGAGAACAGACGCTAAACAAAAAAAAAAGTAAAAAAATGGAGTGAAAATCATTTTGAAATAGATAGACAAAATAAATAAGGTCAAGGACGTGACATTGAAAGCTCACAGTTGTCAAATAACTAATATAAGCAAAAGAGCAAAAGTACTTAAAAGAATTGAAGGAATTATTTTAAGTTTTATTAAAGTACCTCGTTATCAATAGTTCCGTATTTATGTACTTTTTGGAAGGTACTCTGAATACACCAAACGGCTTGGTTGTTGTAACCACAATGACTCAGGATGGCTGCCTGGTCGTGTGGTATGCGCTCTGGACTGTCGTTCGGACTGCTCGATGGTCCCGGGTTCATTCCCTTCCCGCTCCCATCCCTCGTCGTCCTGAAGGAGGTTTGGACTTGGAAGTAAATTATCTTCCACTCTGAAGGAACATCCGAAGCATGTCAAATATTTTAGAAAACATTTGACATGCACATGTAAAGAGCCAGTGTGATAAACATTTAAAGTGATAAATACCTCAGCTGAAGTTATCACGAATGTAATTGTTTCATCTCCCTCCCTCTTTTCCCTTACAACTCATTGACACCCCGACTTCTTGACTGATATAGTGTAGTAGAGAAGGATGTCAGGTTTGATCTACTCTGGTCGTCAAGCAACTCATTTTCATTGTGCAATCGCATTCCATTACTCTCGCTTATCTGTTTGACCAAAGCTAACATATTCAATCATCTTTGGACATCCTTTGTCTAATCACTGAGGGCGCCTCTCTCGCTTGCCCATAGGTCAGACATTCTAATTGGACATTTAGGGCGCACGTTTCAGCTTATGACAGTGCCGCTTATCTTGCATCATTCACACTGCATAGCCACAAACAATCGCTATCTTCTTTTCATCCTCACCATAAAAACACACACACACTCACACTAACTCCATTACAAGGTGTAAGTAAGCTATGAGTATGTGTGGTTTCATCATTGCCTTTAGGTTTTGGTCCAGAACAAAGATGTTTGTTTTTTTAAAATGTAAATCGAACAATTTGACATGCACATCAAACATTTACACAGAAAAACCCAAACACTTTCAGACTAATGTATAATTCATTCATTCAATTCTTTTTAGAAATTGCACATTTCCTTCATAATTGACATATTTGTCGGATACAGTTATCATAACATCAAAGTACTAAAAATGTATTTCATTTATTTATTTTTTTATTGTTAATAAAAATAAAAACAAAATAGTGTCTTTTCCACCTAGAGTACTAGACTAATGTTTTTTAAGGTAAATCGCTAAGAAAAAAACACTCAATGACTGTTATAAGAAGTAAAGCAGACTATTTCTTGCCATAGTTCAACTCTATTTAAACGATTGACTCACGATATTTTTTAATAGTGACTGGTTGAGAGACACTGACAGCTGTAGTTTGCTCCAAAACATTTGATGCATAACATCTGTACTCTCCTTCTTCTCTCTCTGAAAACCCTTTAAAAGTTAAATCACCAGTGTTGGCATCATAGGTAATGTAGCTACTAGGAGGGATATCTTGGTTATTTCTTTTCCACTGGTAACTACATTTAAAAAAACAACAAGAAGATTACAAAAGAGTTTATGTTTTCCCACAAACTCACATGTAGACCCCAAAGGGTCCAGCTATGGGTTTTCTCCTTCAATATGTTCAGCACGAATATTGGAAGCTAGAAAGTACAGACTGATAGTAATAAATGTCTTACCTTCCTCCATACAAATCAGGCGGGGGGGGGGGGCATTTCCACGACGTGATTGTTTGGCCAGATGTCCTTATTATTATTAATGTTATTAGGATTATCACGTTGTTATCATTCAAAGTATTAAATGTATTTTCATGAAGATATTGTTTAATCTGAGCATTGTCTGACAGATGTGATGAACTGATCATCGAGTGATGTTTGAAAAAAGGAAAACGTGGTTGCTGAAATGTTCAAAGTCTCATTCACGGCCTGTGGAAGTAATTCTTCCCTTTGATCAAGTGTGGGATGGACCTTTGGATATTATACACTAGTTATAAATAGCGATAAAGACAAGCTAGTTAAACATTATTTTTAACAAATGAGTAACTTACGTACATTCATAATTCATCGTTTTTTTTCTAAACAAAAATATCTTTGGTTGCTAAATTGATAGCATTTCGTATAAAAAAGTAATATATATATATATATTGTTGTAACTCTAAGGTAGGCACGAAACAATAAACTCGGTATTTATTTACAGTACTAACAGTCACGGACTTCAGCCATCAAGTCCCAGAATGTCCTATCTCAAGTGACACCAGTCCTTTCCTACCTAAATACCAATACAGACCACCGACACACTTCCCAGTGCCGCCCCAGGTCCTCAACACAGTTCATAGATAGCACAAAGGACGTTCTCTCGAGTCAGGATAGCTTAGACTTCTGTTACTTTAGCCGGATCCACAGCAGTCCTTCTTCCCTGTCTAAACATGTCTTCTACTACTTGTGTTTAGTAGTGTTGATGCGGACTATCAGTTAGGATCGGGAGCAGTTAGAACATTGCCCCTGTCGGTGCGTAGGTTATGGTATTATAGCACCAATGTTTATTAAGTGCACAATTTTTGAACGCATTTTCTTTGTTGCCTTGCTTGTAAGTTTATGGAATGGTTTTGTTATGCTGGAGTAACGTTTGTTAAGATTCTTCTGTGTTCCCCTGTTTAGGGTGAGTATCTAAGGCATGACTGCATTTCGCAGTTGTTTCGATGCCATAGTAGACTAGACCTTTTAGTTTGTCTTTACTTTGTCTTTACAGGGAGTTAGTATGGGATTGGAAGTCTACACTGGAGACTAGAGACAGCAGTGTGTTGTGTTGTGTTGTGTACGTTGTGGAACAGCAAGGTTTAGAATTATTATTTAATATTTCCACAATATTAGAATGTTTCAAATTCAATGTCATTACTCCATCAGTTTGTCATCATAACTTATATTCATATCATTAAACAATTACATTGTTAACAGGGAGTCACTTATTTATTGTGAGCACCAAGGTGCCTGTTGAATGTCAGGGGCCCGGGCAAACGAGCTAAGGCTTTAACATAACTCTGACAGCCCCCTTCTCAGATTTGTTCGTCCCGGACAAAATCTACCTCACGACATGTGCTGTGGAGGTTAATTGATGTAGGCGGCGGTCTATCGGTTGGAGCGACAATGGTCTTAACTTGCCATCTCGATGGAGCCATCTCTGCGTTGTAGTCTGCGTATGTCTCTTCCTCCTTCTGCTGCAATTGTTCTGCCTTTGGTTAAGGAGACGTCGTTTTCGTCGTCTGACCTTTCCCTCAGTCACCACCGACGGCAGCCTCATGCCAGGAAGCGAGGTCGTGGATGACATGTCTGTGGTTCTTAAGACCGCTGGTTCTACACCTTGCTTCAGCAGACTCTCTCGATGAATGCTTTGCAATTTAGCCGGAGGCCCCTATGAGTTCAGGTTATCTAACAAGTCTCCATCTGGACGACATGCATGTAGGACACGTGGATAACGTCTGATGTGAAAAAGTTTATCAGCTGCTGCAACACGTCTCACAGGGTTCTTCTGATCCCCTTCAGGGCCACTCTCGCTGGTGAAAACAGAAGTATCGAAGTCCACTGGTTTCAGACCCTGTTGATGGGTTTCTTGACATTTGCATTCCCTTCGTGAAGCACCGCATGTACAGTTGTTGTTTACCTCCTGAATGCAGCAATCAAAATTCAAGTTCCCCTCGTTAGCACTGGCAGATCGACAGGGGTCCTTAAGGTTCAAGGCTTCAGGCTCGGACGCAGGCCCACATTTGTCTTGATCTGTCCAGGTCGTAGTGGTACTCATAACAGGTACCGCAATAGCTCCAGTCACAAAGCCGACCTCTTCTCTTTCTCCTACCATCTCTTTCTTTTCAGGTCTGTTATAATCGTTTAAATCATGATGGCAATCGTTTTCACATTTCTCATCATTATGGTAGGACTCGTTATCGTTGCCACAGAGAGCACCAACATCACCAACGCATTCCTTGTAACTATCAGTACAATCACAATCTTTAATGAGTAACGGTTGGTTAATAAATAATGTTGGACTTCTCTCTCTCAAAGGTTCGATCTGGCCTTGCATGATAAGCATCAGTTTTTCCATCGAATGATTTATCGAAATCTGCAAAGTAGTTTTTATTTTGTTACTTTGATCTAGTATTAAGTCCTGGGATCCTCCCTTTCATCAACCAGGTTCTGTCGAAGACTGGCTCTGATCTTTTCTTTGGCACAGAAGATCCTCAGCTCTCTGGCTCGGAGATCCTCTTTTATCTGTTTACAGCTAAGTTCAGCTAGCTCCTTAGCCTTGTCATTCTCTCCTTTCGTTGAGCTGCCCAAATCCCACTTCGTCACCAATTGTTGTAACTTTAAGGTAGGCGCTCAACGAAAGGCAGGAGGTAACACTAAACTATGTATTTATTTACAGTACAAACAGGCATGGGCTTCAGCCATCAAGTCCCAGAATGTCCTATCTCAAGTGACACCAGTCCTTTCCTACCTAAACATGTCTTGCACTACTTGTGTTTAGTCATGCTCAGATGCGCACCATCAATGTGGTGCGTGAGCAGAGTTACAACAATATATATAAACATTTACAAGGGCCCTGAGTGTATGATTCCTTACTATTTCTTCCACGTTTTAATTATTTTCCATGTGCCAAGGACAACTAAGCACCTTTCACGATCGAAACCGCAGCGGTTAGATTTACCTAAAACGATTCTTTCTTTGCAATTTCAACACACTGTTTTTAAAATACGACAAATACAAACTTTACAAACCTTGTTCGTTCCTAGCCTATTTTTTAAAAACCATCTAGACAATATTTCCCAACTTTTTTTCTAAACGGAACACTTCGTACATTCTGAGTATTTAGTGGAACACTTTTGCCAAATTTCTTAGAGTTACTAGTTAATTATTCCAGTAGTTCGTGGAGAACTGATTGAGGGTTCCGCGGAACACAGTTTGGGAAACACTGATCTAGATCTAGACGAGAATTGTTGGCAACTGAATCACTATTTTATTGCTATTATCTTCTTTTAAGAAGGACGACTGTAATTTATAATAAAAGTTTAGATCTAGAAGGACATTTATTATAGATCTAAAACTAATACATGAAAACATCGCTGAGTAATCTACTTGTGTTTAGCCGTACTCGTCAGTCTCTTGCTTGGCATGGGTTTAAATCCAACTACGGTCACACATTGTATCATATGATACAACCAAAGAAGGCCAGACATGTACAGATGAAGTGAAACTGTGTGCACTAAGGCATGTATACTTACGTAGGTTTAGGTATACCAGTAGCTTCACATTTGACAACAAAGTCAAGTTCACCCTTGTACAAAGTCACTGCTTCTGTTGGATTGGTGATGTCTGGTGGACTAAGTAACACTTACAAAAATATAATAATAAAAAATGTAAAAAAAATTGAATTAATATGTCAGTCATTGTCAGTTGATATTTTATAGTGTAATACACAGCCTGTAGAGTATTTGAACATACATATTCATTTATTAGCAAAAAATAATTTATTGTATACATTTAATGATAGCAAATGTGTTTGAAATATATAAATGTTATAGCTGCTGATGTGTGTTTTATATAGGTTGCACCACTCGGTGTTTAGGAGTAACATCCGTTGTAACTGTTGTTGTCAACCAAGATGGCGTTAGATTAAACAGCTGATTTCATGTCTTAAAAGTCATATCCAGAGTATTGTTATTATTCGTTCATGATAATTAACAATAGCTTTTTAGTTTATATACAAACATTTATGATTAATATTCTACATTAACAATTTAATCAAGTAACAAAAGAAAGCAATAATTTGTTAGTTGGGAGAAGTTATTTGTACCACAAAAGTTTCACAATTTATAATAACCACCCCATCTTTTTTTTAAAACTCCTTTTGTTATTTCACACTTTCTTCAGGTTAAAAAAAAATGAAGGCAGAAGTACAAAACATAAACATTTCAAGTCAAAATCTCAAGTCAGTTATTATATCACATATTTCCATTATTGAATGTTTAATATCCTAGCCAAAACCTGAAGACCCTATAAAAAAAAAGTCTCTAAATTTAATTCTATTAAAGAATGAAACTTCTTTACAAATTGGGTAAACCCGTTTTTATAATTATTTTATATTTGATATCAATTTGTCGGCTAAGCGGGTAAACCGATGTTCACACTTTACTTTTATTTTTGTGGCAAAAAAACAACAACAAATGTGAAGGGAACATTCTCCAGGTCTGACCTAGCTATAAATGCAATCCACTAGATCAGTAATACCTAAACTATGGCCAGCAGACCCCGGGTCATATCCGGCTATTTTGAACATAAAATATGATAAGATTTTTTTCCTTGTTTTTATTTTCAGTGGGAACAGAATGACAAAGTCAACCATTTATTTGGAGGCTAAAGGTTATTATGTGTAAGACGAAAGCTTACCAAAACTATTAAATTATTGACGTAATTTTGTTGAAGTCTTCTTAAGCCTAGGACTAAAGTAATGATAGTAGGGAGAGAGTTAAATTACCATCTGTAATACAATGGCTTGAACAGAAGAGACTGCAGAGCAGAAGTAATGACTTGAGCTGTATCATGATTACTGATGTCTTATAAGCTAAATCGTATTCTCACCTGCAAAAACAAAAATATTTGTAATGTAATGTAACATTTTCAAAAACATAATGCTAGCACCTGGAATGGATTCCCAACCTTTCATAACGTCCTTAACAGCATCCGACTTCTGCTTCATAATTGATCTTCCACGCCACCTCTGCCTCCACCAGCAGTTTTGTAACAACGGGCGATGGATCTACTCGTTAGACTAATCTTCGTCTCAACTATAATGTGAACATGAAAGTTGATCCCTTCTAAAACTTGGATTTACACCACAAGGTTTGAAAACTTATAGCACTCACGGCAGGATTCGCCTCTGACAGAACAATTACTGGACACTGGAACTCTTAAGTTATTGAAGCAAGCTTATTGATATTGCTAGCAGTTCTAAGTTGATACATTGATCTAACTACCTTCTACATAACTATATACACAAATTGCTTTCGGTTATTCACATTTCTCCCCACCATTTAGCTCTTCCATTTTATATTTACATTCAATAAATCTTTGTATTCATCTTGGTTTGAGATAAAGCAATTCACTATTTTCCAATTGTATGTGACCTGTGTGTGTATTTCCCAAACCTTGAATGTACGCTAGTTTATAGTTCCCTTCTACAACTCACTATAATCTAGTAGCGTCATCTGTAAAAAAATACCCAATTAATTAATATAATTTATGTTACAGCATGGTTACACTCGCGTCACAGGAAGCACGATTTACAGTAGAACCTGATCAACGACGAAATATGAAAAAAAGAACCCATTTTCTGGTTTTATCCCTTTTTTTAATCTTTTAAAAAGATATTTCTAGAAAGCTCAATCTTGACCATTTCTTTTAATATTCTTCTCCGACATTCTTTCCTTTTGGCCTGTACATTTGCGTAAAGATCTAATCTTGAATCTTCGCTAGATAGCTAGAAAGTATTTTTTTATTTTCTGACTTACTTTACTGGACCGAATTTGCAGTAAAGCGGGAAATCCCCCCCCCCCATGTATTTTAGACTTTAAAAAGTTTTATAAAACCCTCGGGAATGCATCCCTCAAGTTACAAGTTTGAATAAAGGTACAAATACAATTATCAATATCCAATAATAAATTTTTCAGATATGTGAGTATATTTATACGTAACAGATGAAGTCAATTATATTTAGCGCAAAGAAAAAAAAAGAAAATCTAATGAATACCTGAAAGTAAATATAAAAGAAAAGTTTAGGCCAGTGGTTCTCAAACTGTGGTCCGGAGACGACCGATGGAGGTCCGCAGAAAATTGTATACAATTAAAATAACTTCTTCGCTAAAAGCCAGTTTATCAGATCTGATAATTTGAATAATAATCAACTCGCCATCACTATTGTTGAGTATGTCTATGACGAACTATTGTATGTCGACCTAAACCAATGAAACGAAGACAATCTTCACTTGGATATTCCCGACTTGGTATTGAACCATGTAGCGTGTGAATAAACTCAGATCCCAATCACAGATGATTCCATACAAATACAAGAGCAGCTTATTAAACTATCCACAAAGAAGGAATTGAAACCGATGTTTGAACACGGAGACCACATATCCTGCATTATGGGGCACAGTTTGTAAACAAAAAGGGAAAAAAAAAAGTTAAACCTCTGGTCATAGATAATGTACAATTAATCTGTCGCTAGTAGTTTAGGCGATCTGAAATTGTATGATAGTTATACGATTAAATTTAATGATTACTTAAGGATATACTCAACCTATCGAGCGATATCCTATGTAGAATATTCTATTCAAGTGCATGAAAAAATAAAATATATGGCACCACAGGTTTAGGCGATGTATAAAATACTTGTCACTAGTGGTTTAGGCGATGTATAAAATACTTGTCACTAGTGGTTTAGGCGATGTGAATTCTTATGATTCGGGCTTAGTAAGGATGTAAGGTTAAATTATCTTGCTGAAGATTTAAAATCTGTTAAATATTATATTCTAGTAAAGGTGAAAATCAAATAGTAGTCGACACTGGTTAAATGGATAGAATCAAAACTTTATAATGAAGTATTTGTTATTCTGACCTCGTCAATTAATATCCTCTTCAAGACTTGAAAGTAAGTAAAAGATTATCAACCAAGTTTAAGGTTCATATCTTTGAAAGAAGGCCAGCGCGTGCAGATATATATATCATCAAGACACTTTAAACCTGTATCCTGTTAGCTTGATTGAAATAAGACACAAGAACTTTACGGTCCTGAAGATTAGAACTGCAAGCACTAGTCCCAGGTTTATTGCTCCACTTCAGAACCGGAACATAAAGCGCAAGGGACTGTTCTCTTACTATTTGAGAAACAATGCTCGATGCCTGTCCTTTAGTCTGTTGCACCGTTGGGGCACCACACAAGATTTGTCAACCGTCTTTCTCCATTCCTCTGTCTTTTGCCTTGGATAGAACCTTTTCCAATGGCAGGCCCGTCCATTCTTTTATGTTGTCTTCCCATCGCATTCTCTGTTTGCCTCTTCTTCTTTTTCCTGGTACTGTTACCTTAAGGAAGGTCTTTTCAAGCCCCGAAGACCTAGTAATATGACTATAGAGTTTAAGTGTTTGTTTTTTACATTGATTAGTAGGTCATCGTGAAGTGAAACAGCTCTAATCATCATTGGCCTCCTTCAGTCGTAGGACGACTATGGTTCATCTCAGAGCACACTTCCTCATGTGGCTGTGGAGCCCTATTTTGGAGAGACACATCATGATGATGATGATGAGGTCATCGTGAAGTGAAACAGCTCTAATAACAATGTCTCTTCGTGAGTGATGTGGGCCTATAAATACATGAATATATACTAAACTACGTAACTGTACATAGTAACATATCCAACATGTCGACTTGGTTTCATGGACGTCAGATAGGTGCAAACAATTGTTATATTTGTGATACGTTCCAAGTAGATAGCTAATTTAGATGAATGGATGAAAAGATAGATAGAATTTGTATCCAGTATTAGATCTACTTACCATGTAAGTATAAAAAACTAAGCACTGTTCACAATTTAATCGACTAGCGTTATGTTTCCCAAATCGTGCATTTCTTCCTCCCAATGTGCTTGGATAAAAAAGAACTACTCATGACTCATACAATACCTCCATCCCGTGACAAGGGTCTATATTGTGTTTACATATGGCTGTGTCGAATTTTCAAGGGACATTCTGAATATTATTTTTATTGTTAACAAAACAAATAAACAGAACACACACACACACACACATCGTTGGCAAACAAGAAGACAATAAAAATGTAATTTTTGTATATAAAAAGTTTATTACAGCCATAAAAAAGAAGAGGTGCTTTTACAGTGAACATAGATTGAGGTCAATATGTTTAGAATAAGAACTAATGTCGAGATTGCTTTCTCAGTAAGTATTCAGGATGATCTTGCGGTCAGGTGATAATAGTATTTGTAAATAAATGGTCTTCCCTGCTTTTTTTGGCTAACTGTCGGAGCCGGATTTTTAGTGTTTCTCAGGCTCTGTGGGATTCAACTGGCACTGTTGCAGTGGCGTAGTTAGGGGGGTGGAAGGGAGATTTTTAAATTTGAAAATCTCACCGGGTCCCACTTTAGGGATCCCCCAAATGAGCACTGGTAGAAATTTATAACCCCTAACCACGCTTATGGAATTTAGTGACTGTAGTTTGCTTTAGATTTTATATCGAAAAGGGAAGTTTTATCGTCAAATCTTTTTTTTTTTTTTAATATAAATATATGTGTTTTTTATTAAACAAACTCGAAACCCACTTAGCTACGCTCATAGAATTTGGTGACTGTTAGTTTGCTTTAGAAAAATAATGAAGAGGGGGTTTTTAACCTCAAAACTCTCTGTAGGTTTTTTTTTAAACTCAAAACCATCTGGAGGGGGTTTAAACTTAAAGCCTTCAGGACGATGGGATTAAACTAACAAAATGCACATTGGCTACGATCATAGAATTTTGTGACTGTATTTATTTCTTTAATGTTATATTGAAGGGTTGGCTTTTAGTTTCAAATCCCGCTGAATGGAGTTTTAAAATCAAAACTCTGTGGTGTGGGTTAACTTAAAGCCATCTGGAGGTTTTTTGTTTTTTTTTTGCTACTCTTATAGAATCTTGTGAATGTTGTATGCTTTAGTCTTATATCGTAAAAAAAAATTGGAAGGAGTTTTAAACTTAAAATATCCCTTGGCTTCGCTCATGGAATTCGGTGACTATCGGTTGTGAATAGGCTTGCATGTTAACTATGTTGTATATTTGCACATAACTTAGTCGCGTTGATATAGTATTAAATATTATGTATAGTCATCATCCGTGTCATATATTATCATTGAATCATTAAATCTTTGTTATATAAACTCTCAATGTTAACTAGTATACGTTAACATATTGCTTTTACTTGTTCTCTTGGTATTTGACTAATATATTAGCTGATAGACTGTCGCGGGTGCTCGGGTAAACGAGCCATAACCAAATCTACAACCCCTGACAAATACCTTTACAGAGGAAGCTCACAGTAGGGATTTGCCACGTCTAGAATTTTAATTCCATCAAAATCTTTGAATAAGTGCCTTATAATATATTTTATTTCTAACAATTGACAGCATTAATTGTGTATAATACATTTATTTGACAAGAAAATGCAGAGAATTTCCCTTGTTAGTGTAGCTATATAGCAAAGTTCTGCGTACGTAGGTGTGATGCTTGTAAAAATGTGTACACAATAGTTTTAATGCATACAACAGGCTGGTGGATTTAAATTAAAATTTTTTAAAATTGTATGCTGCATCTTTTTATAAACATGACTTTTGTAGATTATAAAAATGATTATTGCATATATTGTAATTCATGATTAGGACTATTAGTTATATTTTGCTCATAAGTTTTATGCTTTCGCAGTTGTCAGCACATAAGTAAGACTTGTCAAAAAGTAGAAGTAAATCCTGGGTAGTAAATTTGATTGGCCAGACATATCGTCTGGAGCAGGCTTGTCTTTAAGTGTGACATGAATACGTTCAATTCTGTAATCATACAGGTGAGAGATGTTCACCACATATTCACCACGAAGAGATTCATATTCTGCTTCAGTCATCCCAGTTGTATTTATATAGGCCACTTTTGTCACAAGATCATAGACAGTAAACTTTGGTTCTTCTCCAACAAGGTCACTTTTGTTTCTAAAGTGTGTCCACCTGAAAACATTTTATTACACAATTATTACATTCATTCTGAATACTAATTAATGTTTAATAAACGTATTAAGCTAATTAAAAAAACTAGGTCAACTTTATAATATATATAAGGTGTACTTTTTACTCTTCAGGCAACTATTCTGCAGTGATATTCGGCCGGGATCGGATATAGCCGGATATAGAAAACGGCAAAATATTCGGGCCGGAGCCAGAGATACTATTCGGTGTATCCCTAAAAAAATTACATTTTCCCGAAAGCCCCAATTTAAGGCTCGATTCCCGTCGCATACATTACATTTATTTTGGTTTTGGTCCTCTAAATGTAAAAAAGGTAAATTTGGTTTTACTAATTGTAATTGATTTTTTGAACCATTTTGAATGTAGAGAAATGACAGTGCAACAAGGGTATCATTTTTTTGCTCTCTCTTTTTTTTCTTTCGAAAATAAAATAAAAAAAATATACTCTAGAACTATCTTTTATTGATGCTATTAGGATTAGGTTTTTTTTTTAGAGCGCGTTTATAAAGAGGTGGCAATGAGAAGGACAAATCAATTTAACTTCTTTTAAAATACAGGGTTTTGTGCTACTACTATTTAGATTTTATACATAGAAGGCTCCTGTTTGGAAAAGAACGAAAATAAAATACATAAGCTTGATAGAAAGCTTTTTGTGTTGTTGTTTTTTTGTGAATGGTGGTGTGTAGGTTACGAATCATTCAAAACCATGTCTTATCAAGCACCCAGAAGGTAAAAATAACCTGTGTACAAAATTTCATGCAAATGCTGAGATTTCTTTATACTTACATGAATCAGTCAGTCAGTGGTATTTGATATTAAAGGTCACTAGAATGGCCAAATGCTCAGAAAAAAGAGACAAAATAGACTTCTGCTGCAGGAACAACACAATGTTACTTGTATGGCATGCTAATAAGCCAGTCCATATCTAAAATCTAACTAATAATTAATCCAGTTCGTAATGATCTATATTACATTTCCAAAACTGCCCTCAATGACCAAGTGATTGACCTTACCACTTAAGCGCTTGCTAAAACGGGGGATACTAAATTTAACAGACCAAAAGAATGTCTGCGTGTATGCGGGGGGGGGGGGGGAGTGTAAAGTGGTCGATCCAAATTAAGTCAAAAGTCTATGGCTTAGAACATGTGTGTGTTACAAAAAAAAGTAAAAGGTGTCTTCAGAGAGAGATAGAGATAGAGAGAGACAGACAGACAGACAGACAGAGAGAGAGAGACAGACAGAGAGAGAGAGACAGACAGAGAGAGATAGAGAGAGACAGAGAGAGAGAGAGAGAGAGAGATAGAGAGAAAGAGAGAGAGACAGCGGGCCGATACAATAATTCACCTCCTAAAAAGTGTGTTAGGAATCGTTAAAATGTGTCAGGATTATTGAAAGCTATAAGGAAAAAAAAAGAGAAGATGATCCGAAAATAGAAACGATATAAAGCCTGGAAACTAATCAACAGGCGTAACCGGGTATGTTATGCTAGTATTTGATACATCTTCTAGCCTATAGGAGCCAAATTTAAAAAAGAGAAACAAAATAACTTACTTGTTATTGAGCTGTTGGGATATGTCAGATTTTGCTAGTACTGTCAAGTCTATAGAGTTTCCGTAAGCTATATATTGATTTGCATTGATTGGCTTTGCTAAATAAATAGGCACTGGAAAAAAATACACATGTACAAATAAAGAAAAATACGTAAATGTTGTCATTAACCCACCACTTCAATAAGCTACAAGTTTTTACATCTATGCAATATCTATGGTAATTACACTTTGAATCATGAAATAAAATCTGTAAATCTCAGACAGGATTCAGGTGAAGCTGCTGTCACTTGCGAGACAAGAGTTATCGCCTAAATTAATAAGCTTAGGAAAAGAACAAAATTATTGTCAAGGCTAATTCTCTAGCAATCAAATCCGTCCAAAAACCAAATGATATTATGTGTGTGGTGTGTATAGTTTCTGATTCTGTTGGAGAGACAATGGGTGAAGTCATTACCCTTGGCTAGCCCCCCCCCCCACTTTATATAAGGAAACTCTATAGACGTATGTCTCCTTGAAAATGTACACATACATGGGAGTCAACACTGTGGGGAACAAAAACAGGACCCCGTGATCGTTTAGCATTCAACTGTACACAGCGTTACATCCTGGGATAACATGCAACGCTGATGAACACAAACTGTATCGGCTATTTATAGGTGCTTTATATACATCAGCTGCGCGGAGAGGGAGAACTGTTGGCAACATAGTTCTACCAAAAAGCATTGGGTGATATATACATATTTACTATAAAAGAAGTTAACTCCAATGAGCCAAATCCTGAAGTACGCTAGGCGATATTCTTTTAGTTGAAGAGATAACAGACTCCCTCTTTCAAAAGATAAAACTGTTTTATTCCTTAAGAAGAGCTAAATAAAATATTAAGCACACTCTCTTAACCAAACACTAAAGGACTTATGATTCAAATTAAATAATTCTCAAAAGTACACTGAATATTGAGCTTTAAACTTATGCACTGAATAAACTAAGTTGTAGGCCCTGAAACAAGCTCTTCTTAACCTTATATAGGTTATAAAGCTTTCGTAGCTAAATTGTGTTTTTATCAAAGCCCTTTACATGTTTACTGTTCTGTTTGAAATTTTGATTTTTTAAAATAAATTTATTAATAAGCTTTTTGTTTACACTTCCCTTGAGACTTCGACGCGTACAAACGTAAAATAGTTTTAACGCCATGAGGCATGACTATCATTAATGCTAGAATGTACTGGCCTAAAGTTTATTAACTTACAAATAGCATTGACACAAGCTTCACCCATTGTCTCTCCAACTGAATCAGAAACTATACACACCACACACATAATATCATCTGGTTTTTGGACGGATTTGATTGTTAGAGAATTAGCCTTGACAATAATTTTGTTCCTGTCTGAAAATAAAACAAAACTACATTTTAGACAAAAAATATTTTGTTACAAAAAGTAAGGAATTTTGTTTTTATTGTTGAAAAATATTCGTTAATTTTCCCAAATAAAAAACAACAACAACACGTGTCTTTCTATATTTAAGCAAAGAAACCTTCAAAAAATATCTGTCTTAGAATGTTGAAGAATTATATTTCAATTATTAAAAAAATATTACTCAATTTCATATCTATATACCTAACCTTGAAGTATTAGCTGCTGATTTCAACTTTAAAAATTCTTTATTAATTTATATGTATTACCTATGTAATTGGAATATTAAAACACTTTTCACATTCCAATATGCACTAGATATTACCACAAAGATTAGCTTTCTCTAATTGTTTTTTTTTTTGGGGGGGGGGGGAGGGAGGGGGGGCGGGAGAAGGGAGAAAGTTTAGGGAATATTTTTTATGTTTCAAGTTTTTTAGGCTAATTTTTTTAAAAAAGGAATATTTATTATGTTTTCATCTCCTAAAGAATTAAAGAATAGCATATACACTTACGTATCCTAGTGTAGATCTGTGTGTCCACATAGACAAAGTAAGCAACATATATAACAAAACTTTTCTAAGTGAAGAGCTCTGCCCTTACAACAATATCTATTAATTATGTAGAAGATATTTCCCTTTTTCAATATGAAACAAAATGATTAATAGCCAATTATTGAATAATTGATTAATTTTCTCTTTATTGATTCATATTTTGTTACATGCAATTTAATAATAGTTTAAATAATCAACTTGATTGGAGAAAACATCTCTTAAGGGGACTTAATCCTACAAATCTAACCAAATCTGTGAATATTGAAAGATTAATTTCCTTGTTGGTATCAACCAAAATAATTCACTACCAGTATCTGAGACGAAATAGTTTTTTATTCATGTTTATGAATATTCCATGAATAATTATGCAAAATTTCAACTTGATCTGAGAATGTGTGTTGGAGAAATATTGTGTACACACTTTTTACCAGACAGACAGACAAATTTAGTAAATATAAGATTTATTATTATGAAAATGATGTAAATTTCTCTTTTTTAAATTTTTGAGTAATCTTGTATTAATAAAAACAAATTTATTTTAAAAATTAGTACTCCACCATATATGGTATAGCTGAATGTAAAAAGCACGTATGAGTGTGTGAGTACTCTCGTTTATTGAAAGGTTAATGTTAAATTAGATAGGCATAGGTCTACTTTTAGATCCTGATCCAAAGCAAACAAACAAAAGAATAGAAGAGGGGTTTTTCGTTATTACTAATTGTTAGTATAGGTGGAAATATATATTTTTGTACTGCGTGAAATAGAGTATTGGAGGCTAGGAGATGGACATCTCATTTTCTTTATTTTATGAGCTACAACAGAAAGGTAATGCATTATTTCTAAACTTACTTGTATGAGGTCCAATCTGTCTTGCATTAACATACCAAAGTGCAGGAGATGGAGGTGTCTCCCCAGAAGCTGACCTAGCTTCACATGGTATTGTCACATCTTTATTTTGGGAAACTGTTACATCCTTAGGTGCTTTGTTTGCATAGAAGATGGGTTTACCTTTTTGAAGGCAAAACAAGTCTCATAAAAATGAGGATTATGGTTTAATAATTTAGCTATAAAATGGAAAACAAATTTAAAAGAACCATTTTTTAAAACATTAGCCTGTTGATTGGCTACATTATGCTAAGTATAGAACACCATTTACAGACAAAACGAAATTCACATACACAGTTGGTAAACAAACATAATTAGTTTGCGTTACAGACGGATTATATTATACAAATTTGGCCTTTGGCTCAGAGAATAATTGAAGCCATATATTTAAAAAAGAAAAAAAAAAAACAACAGACAAATACTTTTAAACAAAGCTTTTATTAAGTTTAGTTGTATCAATTAGTTTGGACCAGTTATGTAATTAAATTTGTAAGAGCTCTAGACCAACAATAATTATGATTAGAAATATTTAACCAATTGTTTTATTTAGCGCAATTCCATGCTTTTATCTTTCTCAATACGCTATGATACTATCACTTGTCTACACTAGTTGGAAAGGGGTGGTGGGAAAAACAAGGGGGGTATCTGTGTGATCGCATTTAAAATTGACTTTAAAAAAAAATGAGTGACCTGAATTCTAACTCGCTAAAGCGTTAAATGTGTCGGTTGACAATCCTTTGCTTCAGAAACGCTCCAGAATGATACACATTAAAACAGACACATACACAATTAGCGCCCGTGACAATGATGTAATATATATCAGAAAAGCGATGGCTATGTGTAAAACCGGTAGACTACAACCTAACTACCTAGCCTTAGAGATGAGAATAAATCTTGTGTTTAAAGCACTGAGAAATTCATGGAGTTGATCAATAAAACCAAGGGTAGAATCATGTCTACAACGGGCACGAAAGTGTGCAATTATAGTACCGATCCTCAAAAAGGATAGGTGATACAGAAATCGGACAAGCTAATCGATACGCACTAAGGAAAAGACACGAACCTTCATGACGATGATTCTGATTCCAATATACACAATGATCTCGTATAACAAGAAATTCAATATACTACAACACACACGGATATGAAAAGAAAAACTCTGTAAGACGAACTTACTTGTGACGTTAAGAAAAACTGGATGTGTCTCACTTTCTCCTATGGTATTTTTAGCCTGGCAGTAATAATTTCTCTCGTCTTGTTCTGATAACTTGTAGATTATGAGACATCTTCCATTTGATGACACATTGTACTTTTGGTTAGTGCTTATTACTGTGCCATCATCTAAGCTCCATGTAATTATTGGTAATGGCTGTAATTGGTCACTGATGCAGAACATAGCATATTTACATATTACATATTTCCATGAACATTTCATTGGACTTTATTTGACCGAAAATAATTGTAGCAATTATTTTTTTTAAAGATAAAATTATTGTATAATCAGGCATAGTTTAATTCACCGCTATCTGTGACTAATGATTAAAAGACAACTTATCTAATCCTAACCCAGAACCCAAACTCATTTAGAGTAAATTCTTTATCCAGAAAAGTCAACGCATCATTTTTGTTCACGCAAATCTACAACGGCCGGCGCAAAATTTTGATGACAACGGAGCCTATTCCTGTTAGAATGTAGCCAAACAAAGGGTAGAGAACCAGATCCATTAAGTTTGCCTCGGTGAAGTTTAGGTGGAGATGACCCATTCCAAAGGTTCTGTCACGCCCTTCCATAAATGGGCCGCCATCCGAAAAAGATTATAGAATAGAAATATGAAAAAATTATACGTAGAAATGCGGTTTGTCCAGAACTGGCCACCTGCGATATATGTATCAAATTAGTGATTGCTGCACTTGTTGAACCCAATTCTCTGTTGGGAGAATGGGGATACAGGATGGCCCTCCAATTCACTAATGGACCTTTTGAAAGAGGTAAGTAAATTTATCCCTAAGTCAGTTCGGAAAGTGTCAGTCTAAAAACTAATCTCCTTAAGGAATATTTCACAGTGGGCATGATAAACATATAACATTCAGTGCAATTAATTAGTTTCAAGGGGAGTTAATTGCTATTCTTACTTTAAATACAACAAATAAATTAGTGTACCTTTGAACAAAAATGTCATTAATCTACTTACTATCCACTAAACACACTCTAGTCTAGCTGAGTGAGACACCTCTGCCACTACATTTGCAGAAAACTATCTTAGTACAGGAGCTTGACCTGATAGATACATTATAAATATTCAGAGATTTCTGTTTTAAGAATGAACGGAAGCCACAATAGTATACAAAATATACAACTAGGAGATTGCTTAACATTAAAATAAAAGAAAAGCCATATATCTGTGGATCCAGAATTGCGATCGAAGTGTTAATTTTGTTTTTAAAAAAGAAAAGATTTGTTACTATTAGTTCAGTTGTTATTGTCAGGGGGAGGTACACCAAGAATGAATGTTTCTTTGATATTTTGGTATGATTGTTATATCCCCTTGTTGTGAATATGAATAGTATTACACGTGTTGTGAACTGAGTGATTTAGTCTTCTTTGAATGTGCGAGAGAGTGTGTTAGTTAGTAAGGTCTTGCTCCCGGTCCAGGAAGGTTGGATAGTTGCTTTCTGGACTGGTATTTATGTATTTATATATTAATATTTATTGAAAGTTGATTCATTGTTTGTGCTCTATTGGATATTATTAAAGTATTAAAGTATCATTGTTATTTCATTGAAAGTATTTTGTTATTCTTGGAGTTGACGTTTGTTAATAATAATTAATTGTAAGTAATCAAGTACACCCTAAGGAGCCAACACAAAACACGCATATAAATTGAACCCTGACAGTTATATGGCTTGGTAGCAATGACCTGCTTGGCTACCTGCAAGAAGGCTTTGCTTTAACTCCGAGGAAATCATGAATATGAAGTAAAAATTTGACTTCAGCAGTCAAACTAAGTTTTTTGCAGAGCTAACAAATCGTCATTGAACCCTTCTCTAGGATACATCGATCTTCATACTCTCACTACGGAGATAGATCATATCGCATTAAGCAAATACATATTGCTGTATCATCTCTAAAAAAGGTGAATATCTTCTAGCACAAAATGTTAGTGGAATCAGATAGGTATTGCAATATAACACTACATTTTCAATGAAGCATCACAAGAAGCTTCCTGCAATAGGACTGCAGAATGCAAACTCTTCTTATATGTATGGACCTTAAATGACCTCTTATGATGGGAGGAAAAAAACTTATTCTATACCTAGCACAATTTCCTCAATACCTCCATTTTAATGCTACATATTTGTGATAGTTTTGTTGACATGAAGTCTTACAAGATGGCTGGTATGTGTCCATAACGTTAGGGGTTCTATCTTCAAACTGCCCGTCCCTATATACTCTAGTGAACAAACATGCTTCTACTTAGTGTGAAATCCTCGTCGCTAAATATTTGATTCCAAATTAAACAAAGAGCATCCATTTTTATTTTGCCATGGAGCCTTTCCATTTATTTCTAAACTTTTAAAAAATGAATCATGTCCCTTTCTTTTACTTATAACAATGTCTGTGGCATTTTACGTCTCGAGAGACGATCTTTTCCCTTTGCAACTTCTTGTGTGACTAAAGAGGCCAATCCTTGATACACAGCTGCGATCGCAGGTTGGGCATATATAATCACCAGGCGCCGTTGCATTTTCACCCTTCTTTCTGCTTCTGTTGTGTATGGCATCTGCAATCTTTGACCCTTCCTTTATGCTCTCTCTCCATGAGGATCTGTCCAGTGCCACCTCTTCCCAGTTGCCAGTGTCGATTTTGAAGAGCTTCATGTCGCGTTTGCATACATCCGTATAACGTAAAAGTGGGCGACAAGCGGCTCTCCTGCCTTCTATCAGATCGCCATACAGGATGTCCTGTGGAAGTCGACCTTCTGGCATTCTACGAACGTGGCCAAGCCAGCCAAGGCGTCTGCTGCTGATAACAGAGCGGATGTCCTGGCACCCTGCTCTTTGTAGCACTTCCTCATTGGTTATCTTATCTTGCCACCTTATTTTAAAGATCCGCCTTAGGCATCGGAGGTGGAAAACATTCAGCTTTTTTTCCTGCCATGTGTAGGTTGACCATGTTTCACTTCCGTACAGCAAGGTGCTCAACACACAGGTCCGGTAGACTAGGGCTTTAGTACTGTTAGTCAGCAATATGTTGTCCCAGACTCTTTTCTGCAGCCGTGACATGGTGGCCATTGCCTTGGCTATCCTGTTGTTTATGTCTTTATCCAGTAGAGTGTTGTTGGATATGATGGAGCCAAGGTAACAAAAGTGATCAACAATTTCTAGTGGTTGGCCATTAATGCTTACTTGAGGTGCAGTGTTTGTGTTTTGGACAAGTATCTTAGTCTTGCTTTGACTGATGTTTAAGCCGAACTTCTGGCAAGCAGCAGATAATTTGTCAACCAGGCACTGTAGCTGAATATCAGAATCAGCCACAATAGCTGCATCATCAGCATACAGAAGTTCCCTGACGAGTAGCTTCTTAACCTTGGTTTTTGCCCGCAGCCTTGAAACATTAAATAGTTTTCCAGAGGATCTTGTATGGAGAAACACACCTTCGTTTATGTCGTTGTACGCATAATGCAGTAGACAGGAGAAGAATATGCCAAACAGAGTAGGTGCGAGCACACATCCCTGCTTGACACCACTGCAAACCTCAAAAGGTGCTGATTGGGCTCCATTGAATTTGACAGTGCATTTAGTTTCCTCGTGAAAACACTCAATGAACTGTAGTAGTTTGGGAGGGCAACCTATTTTCCTCAGGAGTTTGAAAAGGCCACTTCTGCTGACCATGTCAAAAGCTTTAGTCAGATCAACAAAAACGATGTAAAGGGGTCTGTCTCTCTCTCTGAATTTCTCCTGCAGTAGTCGTAGAGAAGATATCATGTCTACAGTGGATCTACCACTCCTGAATCCACACTGAGACTCTGGGTAGACTCTAGGAGCTATCACTTGCAGCCTAGATAGTGCCACTCTAGCAAAGATCTTGCCCACTATACTGAGGAGAGAGATACCCCTGTAATTGTTGCAGTCACTCCGATCCCCTTTGTTCTTGTATATTGTGACTATAGTTGCGTCACGCATGTCCTGTGGGACATGACCTGTTTCCCAACAGCGGCAGAGGAGAATATAGAGTTCAGGGAGCAGGAGTGATTCGTTGACTTTCACTACTTCCACTGGGATACCATCACTCCCAGGAGATTTTCTATTTTTTATGCAGTTAATTGCTTTTTTAAGGTCACTGAGGCTCGGAAGATCATCTAGGCATTCCAGTACTGGAAGATCTGGTAGAGAAGCCAGGGCGACATCGTCTACTGTGTTCTGTGTGGCATAGACTTCGAGGTAGTGTTCTGTCCAACGTTCTAGCTGCTTGGTTTGATCTGTAATTTTTTCTCCTGATTTGGATAGAAGGGGGGCAGGCTTAGACACTGTTGGACCCAGGGCCGCTTTAATGCCATCAAATAGAGCTTTGCTATTTCCTGAGTGGAGACTGTCTTGGATTCTGTTGCAGGTATCCCTCCAAAAGTTGTTAGCACATTTTCTAGCCATTTGTTTCGCCTCTTTATTAGCACTTTTGAAGGCCTCCAAAGATCTTGGACTTGGCTTTGTCTTGAGAGCGAGGTGTGCAGATCGCTTTTTCTCGATGCAAGGTTCCATTTGTGCTAGATTCGCCTCAAACCAGTCTACATTTTTGTGTTTTTGAGGCCCAAAGGCGGTGATTGCCGAACTGTAGATTACATCTCTTAATTTCTCCCATCTGATAGAGATGTCTTCTTCATTACTTAACGAGGGGATTGAACTGTTCAAAAGCTCGCCAAAGAGTGCACACTTCTCTGGGTCACCTACATGGTTGACGTTAATTCGCCTAGTTCTGGGTTGAGTGGAAGTATAAGCCTTCTTGAGAAGTAGTTTGATTTTGCTTAGCACTAGTGAATGGTCTGAGTTGCAGTCCGCACTATGGTATGAACGGGTGTGGATGACACTTTTCAGATCCATCCTTCGGGTGATGCAGAGGTCAAGCTGGTGCCACCTTTTTGAGCGTGGGTGCTGCCAAGAGACTTTATGGCGTTCCTTGCCAGAGAAGAATGTATTTGTTACACACAGTTCATGAGAGCTACAAAACTCGAGTAGCCTTTGGCCATTGTCATTGATTTTGCCAACACCATGAGGTCCCAAGCATTGTGGCCATGCATCATTTCCACCACCAACACGGGCATTAAGGTCTCCATTTATATAGAGGTGCTCGGATTTTGGAATACTTTTAATTACGTCCTCTAGAGCTTGATAGAATCTGTCTTTGTCCTCTTCCGGTGCAGCAAGGGTTGGTGAGTAAGCACAGATTATATTAACTTTGCCTTGCGGTGATGCAAATTTCATGTGTGATACTCTTTCATTGCCGATGGGAAACATCGCGATGCAGGGGACGAGACTGTTTCTTATTGCGAAGCCGACGCCATGTATTCTAGGGCTTTGTTCTGGTTTTCCTTGCCAGTAGAATGTATAGTTGCTTTCTGTGAGAGATCCGCTGTCTGCCAGTCTGGTTTCTTGCAGGCAGGCCACATCAATGTTTAGTCTGCTGAGTTCTCTGTCGATGATAGCTGTTTGACGCATGTCTGTGACTAGTTCAGGGTCAGTATTGAAGCCAGGACACATTGTCCGTATGTTCCAGCTTGCTAAACGCATTAATGTTGAGGGTTTTCTTTTGATTGTATTTGCAGGTGCGGGTGAGCAGCTTGCTTTTTGATTTTGTCTTAGCACCAAGCACCCAGTGGTGCGGCAAGCTGTGGCGGGATAGCACTTTACTGTCCGAGGGCTGCTCGGCTTAAGGCAGGCAGTAGCTATCCAGTGAGGCTAAAAAGCCCCTCCTACCGTCAAGAGTGGTCCCTGGCGTTCCAGCTTACGCCAATCAGCTAGGAACTTATAACCGGTAACTACCACTCTCCGTGTTTTTCCAAAGACATTACTGTCAGAGATGGAGTGACCTCTCCATTGCTGGGGGAAAGCCTGGGCGGTAAATTTGCGAGTGCTGGGCTGCCCACACGTCAGCACACGCCTCTATTCCATACTGACCAAATGGCTGTGTGAAGCGTCTAGTGTGGTAGCTTGACTTGTTGCCACCGCTGGCTAGCATCTGTGAAAGGGGAGCAGTTTTGTAAGTCTCTCTTGCCAGTACATAGCCTCTCCACAGCAAGTCCTATGCAGTACCTCCTCGTGGTGGCAGATGGAAACTGAGGCTGCGAAGCCTCAGGCTAAACTGCAAGGGTCTCGGAGGAGGTTTGGCCCCAAGATGTGAGGCAGGCATGGCCCGTCGGCGTGCGGACACGCCCTGTTGCCCACAAACCAAACCCCTAGCTATAGGTCAATAGCCGCACTGCCTTGTGTGTGTGTCCCTGTAAGGTCTAAGGATAAGGGAGTAAACCCTAACAGAAAATCCGGTCCTGGAGCCCCGTAGGCGGGGGGACAGTAGTAAGACTACTGCTCTCTGGCAAACTCCTGCAGCCACCTGTCCCCAAATTGTGATGGCTCGCCATCCCTTTGGACCCGGTCAGTATGGAAGACTTATAACAATATTACATTTTAAACTTACCTCCCCCTTTCCATACATTCCTTTAGACAGCTAATTTAAGTATGAAGTATTTATTACGTTGAAAGAAACTAAAACGTAAATTCCTAATATCACTTCTCTCCTCCCCCCCCCCAACTCTCCTCGTAACAAATAGGGCCTGTTTGAATTACAATATATGACAGTGCTTCTGCTTTTCAGTTTTTATTCGAAATATGTATTTATATATATTTATTTTTATTTTGCCTGGGTATTTTTTTCCTTCTACAATTATCAACAATTCACATAATTCTTTTGGTCGTACCCTCCGCATTATTCTTTTGCACTTTTAATAAAAGTGCCTGCATTTCAACCCCCCGTTTTGGCCATAGTAAATCGCCCACAAAACCCATTTCAGGTCTGTTGAACTATATTTTTTAGCTTTTATCAAAATATTTGAAAGGCTCTTTGGTGCTTTCAAACACCAACAATATTTTAATCGAGTGTTAAAAACCATATTAGGCTATAAATCCCTTTCCAAATTTAATGTAGATTAAATTATTCAAATCAAATAATGAGAAAAACGTTATCTATAAAAAAAATATTTTAAAATATTTTAAACAGTTCGCGTGATTAGGGATTCAGGCATTCTCTGACATTCCGATCTAAAGTTTGATACTCTACCCTCTGAGCTAAATGATTCTCCATTTCCTACTTTGCCTAGTCATTCTATAGACTGACTAGTCTTGCGTCAGGAAAAGTACGAAAACCATTAATTTGAACTATATCTACAAAAACAAATTAAATAAAAATAAGTAAAACAAATTAACAGGATTGAAGACTAAAAAATAACTTTGTAGACCTATGTCTTCTTTACCTTATGCTAGGTGTGATTTCAAGTTTTAATTAATTACGTATTTTCTTTTACTTATATATTCGCATTGTGATAACTTAAGCATAAAGTCCAACTCAACGGGACTGATGTATATATCACAAGCTCATAGTAACAATGTGTGCCTTGAAATCAGCCTCTTCTTAAGTCCTAGACAAGGAACTTTGTTCTCTTCTTCCCAACATAAGCATCTTTCTCAGTCTGGTCTAGTCTCTAGGGTGTTCACCTTCTGCACTGGCTTGAATGGCGGTGTGCATGGAAGGGTTATAGCATTGCCCCTTCTTAACGCTTGTCGTATGGAAAGAAAAAAGTTCATAACAGTGCAATGGAGGTTTGACAGTTCATGTGGAGGTCGATCAGTGGAAGCCACAGACGACAGGGAGCGTGTTCCCTACGAAGCTATCTTTACCGTTCTCTCCAGCTACCTCTAGTTGACCAGTCTGATATTGAGAAAATGTCGTGATCGTTGCTTCGACTCCGTTGACGCTAGGCAACTTGTCATAAAGAGTTTATGGCGGTTCCTCTTGTAGTTCCCAGTCATTTTGCCTTTTCCATGGACGTCTTGTGAATGATTTGTAGTCCCACAAGAAGCCAAACATGCAGTTTGATGGTATCTATCTCCTCTGCCATGCTTTTTGCTGGTATCTTATCTGCCACTCTGCTGGCAGGTATCTTATCTGACACGCATTAGCAGGTATCTCCTCCTCCACGTATTTGCAGGTATCTCCTCTGCCACACACTTGTTGGTATTTTCTTTGCCACACATTTGTAGGTATTTCCATTAGAAGCTCCGCGCATACAGTTTTTGTTAAACACCATTGTTTAGTTATCAGAATTCGAGTTTCCCTCGTAGGTATTGGTAGATAGACAGAGGTCTTTAATAACCATGGCAACAGGCTTAGACACAGACCCAGCTTTATCTTGATTTGTCCTGCTCATTGAGGTACTCGTTGAGGTAATCGTGGCAAATACATCAGGAACAAAAGCCTAAGGCACATAACAGAATTTTCTAGCTTCTTCATTTGTCTCTTTCCTTTCGATTCGGTACATCCCGCTGAGATTGTCGCAGCCATCATTGCAATTCACACACACAAGACTAGCAAGCAACACAGTTACAGTGCCTTCGTCACCACTGTGCATCATTAGTCATGACCATGCAACTTCTCCTTCAACAACGAATCTATTTGTCCTAGCATTGTACTCACTTGCGATCAAAATGTATCTATGTCTTGCAGTATCTCACTTCTAACTGTGCACATTTGTTCCTGTATTATTTTTTCTTATAAAATATCTTATGCTGAGAAAAAAAAAACGATGTGACATCACTAAGGCATACTCGTGTCTCATGGGGCAGTGTGCAATGCAGGGTTTATAGCAATATACAAGTGTAGAGCAGGGCTTTGATATATTTTAATACATCTGCCTTATTTAATGAAAAAATATTCATGCAAATTTTTATTGGAAATATTAAACGGTTTTGATTAGATACTCAGCAAATATGTTTGACATACATTTACTTTACTTAGACTTAGGTCCTCCCGCGCCGTTCGGCGCATTGGGCGGCAAGCTGTCTCCATAAAGATCTGTGTCAGGACTGAGTTCTGGTCAGCCTGGGTCTCCTGTTTACAGTAGAGGAGAATGGGGGTCAATTCAGGTAGTTGACTTCAAAACTGTTATTGTTTTGGGTTTTTACTTGGTGAGATGTTTTTGTTGAATATAATGTAAATCATAATAAGGCTGTGTGGTTTTGTTCCTAGTCCAGGACAGTTGGACTTTTGGATATAGATATAGTCGAAGTGTAGACTCTAATTATTTTTTTGTGTTGTCACTATTCAGTCTATGGAATATTAAGCTGGTATATTTTTAATCGATACTGGATATTTCAAATGTCTGAATTGATTCTGCATTACAGTGCGGATAATGTAATAAACATGTTATATGTCTGTGAATTGACATTCTGAATCTTATTTTGTCGTTGTATGTGTCGTTATGGTATTGCACAGGACTTGGGTATATTTAGTATTCTGTGGCATTTTACGTCTCGAGAGACGATCTTTTCCCTTTGCAACTTCTTGAGTGACTAAAGAGGCCAATCCTTGATACACAGCTGCGATTTAGTATTACACATAAGTATATTAGAGAGGAAATGAGTCTTGACAATCTGTCACTGGCAATGTCTAAAGCCCCCTCCCACCTGGTGTCCACTGTTCTGAGGTCCTCCATGAAGGTGTGTAGCCAAGTAATACGAGGACGTCCCTGTTTGCGCTTTCCTTGTATTGGCTTCCATGTTATCGCAACTTTTGGTGTGCGTAATGACATACATTTAATAGCCCTGATTTTCAGATGTAGAACATTAAGTTAAACAATCTGTGCTGCCATATATATCTTAACAAACTATACATTTCTACTTTTAAGCCTACCTGGAAGTGTGGCTACTGGTATAACAAAAAGATTGTATGCATCCCCGAAAACAATATTGGCACTGCTGCGACCTGACAGACAACGCTTAATACCAAAGGGATCACTGGAATCATTTGTCTTGGCATAATTTAGGTGCAGGTCCCTAGGTTACATAATAGAATAAAAAGCAAGATACGTTTTTAATTCTAACTTAAAATTTTAATATTAGAGGATAGGGATTCTGTAAGGAAGGAATATAGGCCATTTTTTGGTGTTATAGTATAATTTAATTCCAATAAACAAACAGATATAGCAAATAATTATTATAAAGTAGATCGTTTAATTTCTTGAAAGTGGTTTTACTTGGTTAAAAGCTTTAGACAGTTCTCTACAAAACACATTCAGACTAGATACAAAATAACAATCAGTTCACTTTCATTTCAAACAAGTTTCCCTGTCTGCCTCTTCTTCTTTTCCTGGTACTGTTCCCCAAAGGCAGGTCTGTGCGAGCCCTAGGAACCTTGTGATGCGCCCGAACAAAACCATATTTACGACTGGGCAGTGTGGACTGTCAGTGTAGCACTGGCGGATCCAGAACTTCGGAGTGGGGGGGGCGATTTTTTTCCAAACCCTAACCCTAATGCCCAGTAAACCCTAACCCTATGCATAAACGTGCGTACAGCATATATATTATATATATATATATATATATATATATATATATATATATATATATATATATATATATATATATAGAGAGAGAGAGAGAGAGAGAGAGAGAGAGAGAGAGAGAGAGAGAGAGAGATGAAAATTTTTTTAAAAAAGTAAAAAGCAGTGTTTCTTAACAAAAAAAAAAAGTGATGTTGAGGCTTTTCCTTGATTGCTTGGGGTTCTGGGGGAGCACTGTAAGCCTCCTTATTGCCAAAAACGTTTTCTTGTATTTTTCACTGCAGAAACGCATACTCCTGACATCTACAGTTCATTACTAATCAGTGGGGTTCGGTGGCGAAGCCCCGACGCCAAAAGCGTTTTCTTGTATTTTTCACTGCAGAAACGCATTCTCCTAGTATCTACATCTCAATATTTATCAGTGGGGTACGGGGCGAAGCCCCGACGCCAAAAGCGTTTTCTTGTATTTTTCACTGCAGAAACGCATACTCCTGACATCTACAGTTCATTATTCATCCGATCAAAAAAGGAACTTTTGAAAAATGTTTTACTTGAAAAATATTCTAATATGAATTTATAGGCCTATACTACATTGCAAATAAAACTATTAGAAGATACCCCACATATTTAGATTAAGGCTTTGAGGATCGCCGCCGAAAACAAAAGTTCGAAAATAATATTTATATAAAAAAAAGCTCATTCGTAAGTTATACATTTATTTCAATAGGCATGTTTGTAACTTTTTTTTGTTACACAACTATAATCTAAAGCTCTAAAAAAAATTTCTGAAGAGGAAGGAGAAATGAAGTGGGCCAATTAGATTCTACACTAATTTTTTTTGCTATTTTAGGATTCAAGCACAAATTGTGAGCTATAGTCCCAAATTTAACTAGAAAAATTGCAGATTGAGTAAAGATTGAAATAAAGCGGATAGGAAAAGAATATTTGGGTTGAGAACTCATCTCAATCGTTATTCTTCTACTGAAAAATTTGGTATGAATTCTAAATTTTCCAAAGCAAAGTCTTTCGTTAAAAAATTATGATAAAAAATGATGAAATGACATAAACTCTGTCGCCATATTTGACTTGTCTGTTTTAAAACATCGCGTTGTCGTCTGGAAAAAGGAGGGCGGTAGTTTGAAAACGATTAATCCTCGCTCCTTTTTATAATATTTACTAATGATTGCATTTGGCATTAAAGAATAGGGGTGGGGCGACTCGATATAAGAATTTAATTTATAGCATATATAAATAATATTAGTGACAGATTTAAAAAAAAAATCGTAATATCTTAACTATAAAACAAAAAAAGAAAAAGTATTGTTTTGTCCGATGGGCGGAAGGTGATTGCATGAATCGCCCCTCTCACCTGGTACAACCCTTTTTCATTTTATATTTACTAATGATAAAATTTGATATTAGAGTGTGGTGCGACATAATATAAAATGGGTTCACATATCAATATGTAGCTTATATTATATAGATATTCAACTTATTTTGTTCACAAACTATGATTTGTCCATTAAAATAGGACCGCCTCCCCCACTCAGAGGGCTAGAGTGGGGAGGACAATACAATCAATCCCCCCTTTACCCCACCGAATCGGCCAAGATACCAAAAAGGGAGCGACATCTTATAAAATTATATTTTAATTCAACAAATTTGCTCACAAACTATGATTTCCCCATTAAAGTAGGACCGCCCCCCCTCACTCAAAGGGTTTAGGTGGGAAGGTCAGTAGAAGTATTCCCCCCCCCCAAATCGGCCAACAGGGGAACGACATAATATAAAGATTGGTTAAAACACTAATAACAAGTTTTAATCATATAGATATTTAATTGATATTGTTAGCAAGCTTTGATTTCTACAAATAAATTGGACCGCCCCCCCCCACTTCAAAATTTATGGAAGGGGGCGGAATTGATGCCCTCTTCCCCCCCCTCCCGACCCCATTAAGTCTGCCAACATACTAGAGGGAGGGGGGCGAAATAATCTAAAAAAGTTGAAATATAAATAATTAGTGTATATATTATTAACATAAGTAATATTTAGTATACAAATTGTGTATAATTCTATACTAAAATTCGTGCGCCCCTCCCTTCGGGGGGGCGTCGCCCGAGTTGGGGGGAGCGATCGTCCCTACCCCCCCCACTGGATCCGCCAGTGCAGTGTAGAGGACGTTCTGTAAAGAAAGTTATAGTCCCACTGGAGGCCAGGCCGTAAAACACACTGTCAATTTCAACCATCTCAAGAAAGTATGCCCCTCTACACATGTTCATTAACCACATTATCAGTGTCCAGGTTCCTCTGAAATAGATTTACCATAGTTCTTTTTTTTTTACTCTGCTTGGTAAAGGCAGGCGTACACACGTTTGTACTCCAGACCTGTTGATGGTTTTCTTGGTAGTTGCATTGTCCATTTAAGGTACCGCCCGGACAGTTGTTACTAAATTTCTGTCTGCAGTTATCAGGCTCAAAGTTTCCCCCGTATGTACTGGTATATAAAGGTTTTGGAAGCAGACAAAACGTTTTCTTGCTTTGTCACTCATATCAAGTACATGTCTCTCTATTGTGTCCCATTGTGCACAGTTTCGTGCTTAATTACATGGATACATATATGTCATTATGAGACAAGTTATGCCGTGGATTGTACAAAAAGTATTCACCATTTACGTCAACGTACAGTCGACCATTGCCTAAATGAAGCTGGTCATTACTTTAAGAAAACCAGTTGTAGTTAATACTTTCAGCTACAACTTCTAGTTTTTCTTTTTTACAAATTAATTTGACATAGTCATACTGGTTGATGCTAATTGGTTCAGTATTAAGTGTACTATCTGGTCGTAGAAAACCTGTTTGAAGAAAGAAATAATATTTTCGTATTTGTATATCTATTGGAGATGTACACAGGAAATGTAAAACATAGTTGTTGTTTTTCTGCTTTTACAGTTTATGTTTTTAATAAACCGTTTACATCTTTAATACATTAAAATTAAAAGCGAAAAGTACATGAAAATGTTACCAACTAAGAGGGAATAGCGATATAATTGATAATTTTAAAAGAAAATGTAAGATAATTGAAACATGGAACTATAGAGAGAATAGGAAATAAATAAACAAAATAAACTATGCCAATGACTTATTAATGAAAACTTTCTGTTGCCGAAAAGCTAATATTACATAAGAGCTAGAGTGCTGAATATTTCTCAATAATTGTCTTAGGGTCAATGAAAGCAACTTGATATCAATACTTCCATATTTATAGACTTTAAAAAACTTATATCTCTGTCTGTCTTGTTAAAAGTTTGTTCACGCTATTTTTCCCGTACCCAATCTTAAATCAATTTAAATTTGACACAATTACTTTTACGTTACAAAACAAAAAGAAAACAAGGTTACAAAGACAGTTTGTGTGGAAACACAGACTGAAAATAGGCCCACCGAAGTGGTCCACCCAGGCTGGTAAAAAGGCAGGTTTCAATATTATCAGAATGAAATGCTATCCAAGATAAATGACAGAGAAGAATGAAGAAAAAAGGTTAACAGATCTTGTGTGGTGCCCCAGCGGTCAGCAGACCAAAGGATGGATGAAAAAGATGTGAACCTGGCCTAACTGATGTCTTATAATGAATGTTTTGTAAAAGTTCAATCTCTTTTTCCTTAAGAAAAAACATTTTCGTAAAAATAAAAAATTACTTTGAGTGAGACGTACCGCCATTGTGTGGGTGTTCCATTTCACGCGATAAATATGAAAAATGACATATTGATTGTTGTTTTAAATGATGTCCAACTGATATGATTAATAAATAGATTTGTTCTCTTTAGAGTGTAAATAAAAAAAATAGTTAACGTAGTACTTAGTAGAACAGAACTTAAAGAACTTAACAATACAAATGTAAAAAAAGAAAAATTTTGACAAAAAAGTTCCAACCGTTAGCATAAATGTGTTCAAAAATATTGTAAATGGTAATCTCCCTTACTAAAGAGCCTCCCGTGTTTGTTATTATTAATAGTGTTTAGTTGTAAAAGTGGTGTATTTTATGAAAAAAACTGCTTGTATAAGTGATTTAAAAAATTAGATTTTTCGCTTTCAGAAAAAAAAAAAGTAGACTTTGCATCAGAACTTTGAATGGTCTAAAATATTCACTATTTTTTCTAGTTTACGAGATCTAAGCGGGACGGACGGATGGACAGACATTCCACACAAAACTAATAGCGTCGTCAGGGGTCGCAAAAAATACAACCAGTTAATTAAGTATTGGTAATTAATTCTTTTGTTTGGTATCTCGAACAAGAGAAATAAATTGTACTGACTGATAAGGTGGTATAAGTTGATATGGGCTGCAGAGGCTTTAGCCAACGAGTTCGATTCCATATCGTTTACTTCTTTTTTTTTTTAATGTCTTTAAAATTCGATCATCACCCCTTTTCCGACTGATTTAAATAAGTGATAGTATCTTGGCGTATTGAGAAAGCTACAGGGCTACAAGTATGAAATTGCGCGAAACAAAATCAAATGGTAAAAATATTCTTAATCGCACAGATTTTTTATTGGTGCTGCCCAATAAGAAGCCAATAGAATGGTGGTTTAACGCAATATGGATATTTGATCGTTGTGAACAGCGCAAAATATCTTAGCTTTTGTAAACTTTTTGATTTAACGTTTTTACTTTTAAAAATTATATTGTAAACTTATAGGAACTAATAATATTGAACTACAACAGATTTGTTCCTTGAATAGAAAAGATACTCCAAGGATTTAGAATAAGGCTTTGAGGGTCGAGCCAAATAAAAAAACAAATTCTTAGATATGAATTATTATTTTTAAATGTAATTTTTTTAAGACATACATTTTGTTCCATTCACCTGTTTCTAACTTTGTTTTGTTACAGAACTATAATTCAAAGCTCTGAACAAAAAAAAGGTCGGAAGAGGAAATATAAATTAAGTAGACCAATTAGATTCTTCCCAATTTTATTTATTCTGAAGATTCAATTTTATGTGAGCTTGCTCTCCCAGAGCTATTTGTATATGTAATTTTATTTTTCTACTTGTATAGGTTAGAGCTATTTTTATGTATTCTATTTTTTATAGGCGAGTGTCAGATTTTCTATTTGTACTTCCGCTTTTTGTTTTATGGGTTAGGGCGGGTAGTATAAATAGTTAAATCCATGTTACATCCTGGACAGTTCACCAGCGGTCAGTAAAGTATATCACTGTCTGTGTGACAATTGATGATCATAGTGATCTGGCGTTTACTTATTTAATCATTTCAATATTTTTATTTCTGTACCTGGGACGGCCTGTAAATGTAGAAATATTTTATATTTTCTTTTACTAGATCTATGTCACACAATGTGTAAATATGCTAGATATATCTTAATTTAGTTTTTTAAAAATATTTTTTAAAAGAGTTGACAGATGTTCCCCCCAACATGCTGTATTAAAAATGGCGGCGCCCAGTTTAGCCTGATATGAATATGTTGTTCATGCTCTAGATCTAGTAGAATATATGATTTTGTATTTATAGTTTTGCATTTATGTATTGCAGGCTATTGTTACTGCTGAAATACACGCTGGTGAATATAGCTGCTGAATATAACTGCTAAAATAGATGCTCCTGTGTTAATGCTGCTGTATCTAATATTGCTGCTTTAAGCTGCTGCTGTAGATTTATTTTGTTTCTGTAGTGTTGCCTTAGTGGCTTAGTTTTAGTTTGTTTCTGTTCATAGTGAATACTAAGACTAAGGTGTTCTTGTTTTAGTTTTAGTTATGGTTTGGTTGTAGTAGTAGAATATTGTAGATCTAGACTAGTTTATTGTAGTGTTTTGTGTTGTAAAATGTTTTACATGTTTCGCATGTTCCTACAGAGTTGAAGATAGTTTACTTCCTAGTCTAAACCTCCCGCAGGACGACGGGGGATGGGATCGGGCAGGGTTTGAACCCTCGTCCGTCGATAAATCCGAACGACAGTCCATCGCGCAAACCGCACGACCAGGCAGCCATCCTGGTGTGTTTGTGTAGATCTAGGTCTAATGTAGTAGTTGTAGTGATTTAGTTAGATAGTTGGTTTGGTCAGTTTGTGTTAGATAGTTGGTTTGGTTAGTTTGTTGGTGTTTGTAGTAGTGTAGCTTCAGTAGCAGGGGGGTTAGTATTAGTTGTAGTGGTTAGTGTATATATTATTTTATTATTGATTTATTTTTATATATGTAAATAAAGTTTCGTTTTGTTTATTTATCCTAAACTAAAGTTTCGTTTGTGCTTTCATTTAGTTTAGGTTAGTATGTCTGGTTACTTAGGAGACCTTAGCCCCTTGGTCGTAGACTGAGGTGTCACAGACTGAGCCCACCCAGTAGCGCTAACATCTGCCTACTGTTATAAAATTTAATGTAGAGCAGAGAAAAGGTCCTCTCTGGCGCCTCCTGACCTGCTCACATTTAAATTGTGAGTTACCTTTACCTTTTTTACCTTGACCTATCCCTTAGTCTGTTGGACCGTTGGGTCACCACGCATGATTTGTCGACCGTCTTTCTCCATTCCTGCCTTTTTTTTTTTTGCCTTGTTTAGAACCTCTCTCCATGAGTTATAGTCCCAAATTTATTTATACAATAGATAAATCTGATTGACTAAAGGTTGTGATAAGGCGACTAGGAAAAAAAATATTTGGGTTTAGAGCTTGTCTCTTATACTTTAAACTTTTTCGTAAATTCTACATTTTCCAAAACAAAGTCTTTCTTTAATAATTCTGATAATGCGAAATTACATAGACACTGTCGCAATATTTGACTATTCTGTTTTAAAATATGTTTTCGTCGGAAAAGGAGAGAGGGCGGTAGAGTGAAAACAATTAATCATGTAATAATCCTATTTCCATTAAAATTAAATAATAGTGGTTGGGGGCGACTCAAAGTGTATATATATTATTTAGGCTTTTAACAAACTGTGATTTCTACACACACACAAATTAAACGCCCCCCTCCACACACTTGAAAGTTTAGGCGTGGGGATGGGGCGAGATTGAATCAATTACCCCACCCCAACCCCATCAAATCGGCCAACATATTAGATGGTGGGGGACGACATAATAAAAAAATTGTTTAAAATATAAATAATTATTGTATATAATTAACATAGAATTTGTATACAAAATGTGTGATTTCACTGCAAAAATTCGCCCTTCCCCATTAAGGGGGGGGGGGTTTCGGCCTAGCCCCCCCCTAGATCCGCCAGTGTATATAACTATGCTACTTTGAGGAATTGTTTTGGTGCTATTAGACGGTAACATAAAAACCGTGACAACGCTCCCTACACAAGTTCGTGACCAACTTTCCTTGTCATTCTGGTTTCTGAACAAATCTGTCTCATTTCTGTTGGCTAGTGTTTTTTTTTTCTTTAAATGACTCTTCTCCTCAAAACAATTGAACAAATAATATACCTTGACTGCATTAAACATTTCACGAAGAGCCGTAACCATGGAGTCTAAGAGCTACATGTGTCTCGAGACCTACAATTTGCGATCACTGACCCAGACTGACGTTCTTAAAGTAACTCTTAAGAATAACCACTAATTGACTGTTATAAGAAGTAAAGCAGACTATTTCTTGCCATAGTTCAACTCTATTTAAACGATTGACTCACGATATTTTTTAATAGTGACTGGTTGAGAGACACTGACAGCTGTAGTTTGCTCCAAAACATTTGATGCATAACATCTGTACTCTCCTTCTTCTCTCTCTGAAAACCCTTTAAAAGTTAAATCACCAGTGTTGGCATCATAGGTAATGTAGCTACTAGGAGGGATATCTTGGTTATTTCTTTTCCACTGGTAACTACATTTAAAAAAAAACAGTTGTAATGAAAGTTTGTATTTTCACTAATTAACTAACTAATTAACTACTTGGTTATTTTTGGTTATTTATTCTTGCGTTGTCAGGTTATAGAAATAATATATGAAAAAAGGCTACTCCTTCTTCCCTAGTGCCATTAGAGCATGGAATGGGTTGCCTGAGCTAACCAGAAAAACCAGTGACTTGGCAGAATTTAAGTCATTGGTTAATATGCATGACTAAATGCATGACGCGTTGGACGTAATCATCTTCTTTTTTGAAGTAACGTCTGTATTATATAAGATAAGAAGATAAGATGATTCAGAATTTTGTCTTGAAAAAATAACGTGTACGAACTTTTGGCCAGACAGGCACACAGAGGGACAGAGTTCATATAAAGCTTTGCAAAATTGGTGTTCCAGAGAGAGAGACAGAGAGAAAGAAGGAAATAGAAAGAGAGCGTACTTTTCAATGTCCTAGTAACAGAGATACATTCAGTCACGGTTTTATATTTTTAGTATTATTGTATTACTACTAGATCAATTTCGAAATGTTTTCAAGATCTAAAACTGAAAAATTATCAATTTCTCATAGTAAATATGAGGTCTTATTATTTCATAATTTTTTTTTGTATTATTCTCAGCGGAGGAGGGTATTGGGGGTATTTATTTTTGAATTTTTAATATTATAAAATTCGAAAATGAATGGATATATTCTTGCTTTTGAATAACCCTAAATCCTATGTTCAAGAAAACCTTTCAAAGCACAATTTCGTGATTTATAGAACATATAAATTCACGAGTATTCTACTAGTCCAAAGGAATAAAAGCATCGTTTAGTTCTCAACGTCATTTTTTTAACGTACTCATAAGTCTTTTTCTTGGCGTGGATTTAATTCCTACTATGGCCAACCATTTTACACATGTTTTGATACCAAATAAAACAAGACAGATGGACAGATGAGGAAGTGAAAATGTGTACACTAAGAAGTGCCTACTTACGTTGGTTTTGGTATACCAGTAGCTTCACACTTGATAACAAAGTCAAGTTCACCCTTGTACAAAGTCACTGCTTCAATAGGATTGGTGAAGTCTGGAGGGCTAAGCAAGACTAAACAAATTGGAAATATACAACAAATACATTGATATTTAATAGTGTCATAAAAAGGCTGAATAGTAGCAGCTTGGACTTAATATATTCATTTGTAAGCAAAGATGAATTTGGTTATAGATTTAAGAATAGCAAATGGCTTTCCAAAATGTACATGTTCCTGTTTGTAAGCTCTATGTGGAAGCTACTAGGATTAACATTATTTCTTAACGTTTTGATGTAGTTCAAATGGACATATACTATAAACCAACCATTCCCCCTTTTTTTCTTCATAGCCAAATGATGGTCAAAACATGGATGTCTCAAGTCCATAACTCAGATAACTATTAAATAATATATATTTAAAGTAAAAAAAAAATTAGATAGTAAAATAACTGAATAGTAAAGTTGATAGAGAGTCGCACGTATAACGCTAATGTCGTGAGTTCGATTACCCCATAAACCACATTTTTTCCATTTATTTGTCAATGACAACAAAAAATGAATATTTAGTTTACTATATTTGTTTAAAGATAAAATAGGATTTTCAAAAATATTATTTTACTTGTTCCTATGTAGAGAAAAAACAAATAAAATTACAGCCTTATTTGCAAAATATTTATTTTAGCACTTCTATGTCTATTAAAATAACGTTCCTGAAAATTCTTTTCATAATTTTATAGAAAGGACATTTTTCTGAGGCCTAAGAGTAAAATAATGCTAGTAATAATAATGTTAATACTACCATCTCTATGACAATGGCTAGAGAAGAAAAAACTGCTGATCATCATTAAGAACTTTAACCGTAACATGATTAATGATCAATATTTTTAGCAGTTCTAAGAAGATCTTACTCATGTTCAGCGCATTGGGCGGCAAGCTATCTAATCAATGATCTGTCATTTGCTATGTCTGAAGCCTCTTTCCACTTGGTGTCCCTTTCTCTGAGGTCCTCCGGAATAATTAATTAGTAGGCCACTACGTAAATTAATATATAAAAAAAAACAACAACAACAAAGTTTTCCACTAAATACTCAGAATGTGCGAAGTGTTCTGTTCAGGAAAAAGGTTTGGGAAACACTGCATTACATCATTAGTTCATCTTTACTAAACCCTGTGGCCGATAGTCAACACTACCTTACATCATTAGTTCATCTTTACTAAACCCTGTGGCCGATAGTCAACACTACATTACATCATTAGTTCATCTTTACTAAACCCTGTGGCCGATAATCAACAATACATTACATCATTATTTCATCTTTACTAAACCCTATGGCTGATAATCAACAATACATTACATCAGAGGTTTTTAATTTTTCTCTACCCTAGGACCGCATAATATAGTCATAAAAACTAACATAAATAAGTAACAAAATAAAAAGAAATCGTTAACAATGTGTTCATTGGTCCGCGGACAACAGTTTGAGAAACACTGCATTATGTTATTATTTAATCACCTTCGTATCGCAGGGTCGAGGATCCTAAGGATTTTGTTGTTTTTTTCTATTCCCCTTTTACTGAAACAAATGTTTCCACGAGGGTCCATATTGGCCAATAAAAAAAAATCCTAATTGTAGACACGATCATTAGTGTAAAATTTAAAACATTAAATAAAATGGCAACATCCTCATATGTGGATCTTAAGGAGCTGAAGGAAACAGCTATACAGGATGGAAAGGCCATGGACTTTAAGGGAAAAGACTTAGCAGCATATGTAAAACAAGTTGTGGATAAAGAAATTGAAAGACAAAGGCAAAAAAGGAGAAAGTACTTGAAAGGCAAGACAGGATTAGAAGAGAAGAATTTGAGAGGCAGAACGGAAATTTAAGGCTGATATGGAGAAAACAAAAACTGATGCTCAAATAACTCAAGCTGCGGCACAAACAAATGCAACGCAAGCAGTCATTGTACAAGCCGCCCAACAAAATACAAATAACAATGCCAATAATGCTAACAACACATTTAATAATTCAAATCCTCAATTTTGGCTGAAACGCAAACTACAAAGTTTTGACGAAGGCAAAGATGATATTGGAGACTTTCTTAAAAGGTTTGAAATTAAACTATCTACCTTCAATGTACCAGAGGAGGAATGGTCAGAAATACTATTGGATTTTGTATACGGCCAAGCTTTAACCATATGTCAAAATCATGACAATAGAATAGAAGATAGTTATCAAATACTAAAAAGGGAACTTCGTAATGCTTATGGACATAATGCAGTTACATTTAGGAAAAAATATTTTGAAAACAGTCCATCAAGCCAAATTGAACCACAAACTTACTTTTAGTTTAGAACAAGATTTCTTGTATAAATGGTTATAATTAGAGAAAGTAAGGAATGTCACATGAAGCATTGGGACAACTTTATTCTAATTGACAACTTCTTAAACAAATGTGACCCACAATAGTCATCTTTTATTAGGGAAAGAAACCCAAAATCAATTGTTAAAAAAAAAGGAATTACGAGAATTTATAAAAATGCCTACCAAAATCAACCATTTTCAGATAAAGATTGGAATAAAGTAGAATTAGTAGAATACATTTAAAAATTTTAGAAATAGAAGCACATCTAATAGTGGAAATAGAAAGTATAGTGCAATAACTTGTTTCAACTGTCATGAGAAAGGTCATATAGCATCTAATTGTAGAAGAGAGGAATAGTAGGTCTGGGAGTAGAAATAGATACAATGAACAAAATAACTACAGGTATAGGAGTAAAGATAGAAACAACAGGGATAACTATAGAAATAGGAGTTATAGTAGAGATTACAAAAAACAAAGGTACAGAGAGGGTGTGTTTCATTGGTGGAGATGAGAATAGTTTTTCAGTATATCCAGGTTTTGTGGATACAATTCCAGTAGAATTCATTAAAGATTCTAGCTCTACTACATTAGCAGTCAAAAGTAAATTTGTTAAACCTCAATGTTATAAAGGTTTTAAAAAGAAGTAGAACTAGCTGACGGTACCACAAGGTAATTTGAAGCTATTAGAGTATATATTGAAACACCATTTTTCACTGGTTATTGTGGTGGCATTGCCATGCCAGAAATGAGATATGATATGTTGTTAGGAAATATAAAAGGATTAAGAGAATGTTCAAAAACAGATTTAGAAGATTGGCCAAATAAATATAGAAACAGAAAACAGGATCATTGAAATATAGAAACACAAAAACATAACAAATATGTGGAGTGATAACTAGAGCAATGGATAAACAAGACATAACAAATATGGTGATAAATAGATCAATGGATAAACAAGACATAACAAATATGGTGATAAATAGATCAATGGATAAACAAGACATAACAAATATGGTGATAAATAGATCAATGGATAAACAAGACATAACAAATATGTGGAGTGATAACTAGATCAATGGATAAACAAGACATAACAAATATGGTGATAAATAGATCAATGGATAAACAAGACATAACAAATATGTGGAGTGATAACTAGATCAATGGATAAACAAGACATAACAAATATGTGGAGTGATAACTAGAGCAATGGATAAACAAAACATAACAAATATGTGGAGTGATAACTAGATCAATGGATAAACAAGACATAACAAATATGGTGATAACTAGATCAATGGATAAACAAGACATAACAAATATGTGGAGTGATAACTAGAGCTGAAACAGAGTTGATTCAAAATGATACAGAAACAGTATCCAAATTTGCATTAGAACCCAATAAATGACAATGCCATTGGGAAAATATATTCAAGAGTGTTAGATAAAAATAATAAGAATCCAATGGAACAATTCTGTATAGAGAATAAAATATTATATAGACAAACAAAGATAGATGACAAAAGAGTAAAACAACTTGTTTTACCACAAAAAATATTGGAAAGATGTCTTAATCGACACATGATAGTAATTTAGCAGCACATTGGGGAGTGAAAAAATGTTACAGAAATTTGTCAAAACAAGTATTTTGGCCAAAAATGAAAGCAACAATTAATAAGTACATACAGTTATGTGATATTTGTCAGAAATGATCAAATAAAAGTGTAGTAAATAAAGCACCCATTCAAGAAATGGATGAACCAACAGAACCATTTCAGATAGTAGCTATTGATTTAATAGGTTCTTTAATTGAAACTGAAAATGGAAATAAATATATTTTGACAGTAATAGACATGTTTAGCAGATACCCGGAAGCAATTCCGTAACCTAATACAAACACAGAAAATATCATAAATGCTATAACTCAAAAAGTAATCACAAGACATGGAATACCAAAGATTATATTAAGTGATCAAGGATCTCAATTTAAGTCAGAACAATTTAAGAAATGGACTAAACAGTACAATGTACAACACATAAACTCTTCAGTTTACCATCCAGAGAGCAATGGTTTATGTGAACACTATGGTGGTTCACTGAAAAGATCACTTACAAAAATAATCCAAAATAATCAGAATAAATGGGATCATTATATTAACTATGTACTATTTGCACACAGAAACAATATTCATGAAGCAACACAATTTTCACCCTTTGAAATAATACATGGAAGAAAAACCAGAGATGAGATTGATGTTTTCAAAGAAAGGTTAATTAACAATGACAAATATTAAACAGTGACAATGAAGTAACAACAACAGAATTGAAAGAAATATGGAACAAGGCCTATAATAACAATAGGAATTATAAACCAGGCACACATAAGAATATAAATAAGAAAAGACAATTATGAACATTAGAGATAGGAAACAATGTGTTGGTATTGATAAATGACTTACATAGCAAAATTGGGAAACAGTGGAAAGGTCCATTTCAAGTGATAAAACAAATTAGTGATGTAAACTATCAAATTGAAATAAATGGAAAAACTAAAACATATTATATTAACAACTTAAAACTATATCATGATAGAGAGAAAGATGTGATTCAATGTATTCAGGAAGAAAGAGGAAATAAGTTATCAGAGAGAAGAATGTTTTATGATAATAACAAATGAAGACCAAAAGGCAAATGACATTAGGGAAATACCTATAATAGAGACAACAGAAAATCAAACTTGGAAAAATATTAATCTCAACAATTTAACTAAAGAGAAATAAAAAGACATTATTAATATAATACAAGAATACAAAGAATTTTTTTCTAGTGTACCAGGGAAAACAAATATCATTAAACATGACATTAATGTAACAGATTCAAAACACATGCAACTTAAGCCATATAGAATACCTTTGCATCTACAAGACAAAGTAAAGAAAGAAATAGACAATTTATTAGAATCTGGTATAATGGAACCATCATCATCACCTTATGCTTCACCAATTGTAATAGCTAATGTGAGCTTGCGCTCCTAGATCTTATTTAATTTATATTATTTACATAGGCCAGGGCTATGATGTTTGTTATTTAGTGTCCTTTTTAATTTTTATAGTTCAGTGCTGATTATTTTGTAGTTTCCGCTATTTATAACTTTCTGCTAGTTTTAGTCTTTTTCTGTTATTTGTGTTTTACTCGTAGAGGAAAAGTAGTTTTTAAAATAGTTAACTAGCCTTAGAGCTGTGGATGTTATTTTCTATTTTTTGTCTCAGGTTAGTTCTGCTTATTTTTGTCTTTGGCATTAGTGTTGGAATAGTTGTTATTTTTTTATATCAGTTTATGTGCAGGTCTGTAAACGGTATAGAGCCCCCATATGAGTTTAGAATAGAAATAACTTTTTATATTCCTTTTTTTATTTTTATAGGTTTAAATTTTAAGGTTCTCTTTTTAATGCTGTTTAATTTGGTATATAGTGTTTTGTAGTCCGTGTCTGTAGTAATTTGCTAGGTTTTATTGTTGTGTACGGCTAGGTACAAATTAGGGAAATAGGTAGTCCAGTTTAGTTTTAAATAATTAGTGTGACGTCATGCTCTCCGATACGTTCGCGCTGACCAGTTATAGCTGGCTCCGGGACCACGTTGAGCCCTTTTTTGTCTTGACCAGTGGTCAGTGCGGACAGTGGTGTTTGTGTAGAGTTAGTTTTGTGTAGTGCTATTTCGGCTGTTACCGCCTGTAAGTTGTAAATTGTTTTTATTTTTGCTTTCTTTTATTGTATTAGTATTGATTGTTTCTGCATCTATTGCTATAGTCTAGATGTAGACTGATTAGTGTAGTGGCGTCACTGGCTAGTTAATTAGCCATGATTGCCTCTGATGGAGCCGGAAGCTCTGTAGATTTGGTTAGTGTCACCCAATTGCCCCCGCCTTAATGCTTTTGCTTTTCTATACTATGTCTAGGTGTAAATACTTTATTATTTTGTTTCCTATGTAATTTTATTAATATTTTTATTGTTAGGATAACCACTCCATTTAAGTTGGCGATTTGTCCTTCTTTTTAATGTAAAAGATGGCTGCGGCCTAAACATCGCTGTCATGGCGGCTTGTCATTTAGATCTAGCTTGTGTCTATTGTGGTCTAGCCTGACCTGTGTTGGTTGTGGCTGGTATTGCTTTTATTAGCTACATCTAGGTAATTGAAATTACCTCATGCTTGTAATATGTGTAGGTGTATGTGCTAGACTAGGACTAGGTCTAGTTCATATTTATTTTTTTATATTTATCATTGTTTCTTATGTTTGTTTATTTTGTAATTGCAGGCTATAATTCCTGCATAGTTGCTGCATTGCTGCATAGCTGCTGCATAACTGCATTGCTGCTGCACTGCTACTGCATTGCTGCTGCACTGCTACTGCATTGCTGCTGCACTGCTACTGCATTGCTGCTGCACTGCTACTGCATTGCTGCTGCATTGTAGCTGTCTAGCGGTTTAGTTGTCTAGTTGTTTAGCTGTCTGTCTGCTGCAGTTATTACTGTATAGTTGTCTAACTGTCTAGCTGCTTTTATTGTTGCCGTAGTTATTGCTGCCGCAAACAGCTATCAAACTGTTGTATTGTTCTGCATTGTTGATCTGGTAATTGGGAGATTTAGATTAGAAAATGTCAGTTACAGTGGTTATGGTTTTGTAGGTTATCCTAGTGGTTTATTGTAAGGTATCTTGGTGGATTATGGTGAATTGGAGTAACTAGTGGTTTTATTTGGGTTTGGTTTGTTGGATAGTAATTGTAGTTGTAATAGTATAGATTAAGTAGAGTTGATTAGTTGTTTAGGTTTTGTTTAACCATTTGTTTTGGTCTAGTTGTTTACGTATATTTTCGTTTACACACAAATTTTTATTGATTTGTTTTTTTCTCGTATAAATAAAGTGTATATAAGTTTGTTTTATAATTTAAGTTGGTTATTTTATCTTTAGTTAGTTTAGCTTAGTTTAATTGTGCTGTCTGGTTGCTTAGGCTACTCTAGCCCCTTGGTCACCATGCCGAGGTGCACAGATTGGGCCCACCCAGTAGAGCTACCACCTGCCTACTGTAAAAAAATGAACAAATGTTGAGCAGCAAGTAACAGCTAAGGGCCTCACTCAGTAGCGCCACACCCTGACCTGCTCACACTAAGAAGAAAAATGGGAATATACGATTGTGTATAGATTACAGAAAACTTAATAATATTACAGAGTTTGACCCATATCCAATGCCAAACATTGAGGACATTTTACATAAATTAAATGGTGCAAAATTTTTTACTAAACTAGACTTAACTAAAGGATATTGGCAGATACCATTGACAGAGAATGCAAAACCTTATACCACATTTTTAACACCATATGGAACTTTTCGGTTGAACTATATGAGTTTTGGTTTGGTAAATGCACCAGCTACATTTAACAGAATGATGCCTATGATAGTGGAAAATAAGCAAAATCTAATATGTTATTTAGATGACATTTGTATTTTTAATGATAATTGGGAAAAAAAGTTTGTTAGATATAAGGGAGGTGTTTAAAAAAAAAGGAAAGTGGACTTACAATTCAAGCAGAAAAAGTAGAGATAGGAATGGAGGAAATAATTTATTGGGGACATAAAGTGAGTAATAATATGATTAGTTCTATTGAAGATAATATAAAGAAAGTACTAGAAATTGAATTACCTACAACAAAGAAACAAGTTAAAAGCATATTAGGAATTGTAAACTACTATAGAAAATTTATAAAGAATTTAGCAGAAATAGTAAACCCTTTAAATGAGTTACTTAAAAAAGGAAAACTTCAGAAAGTAGTTTGTAATGAGAAATGCATACAAGCTATTGACCGGATTAAACACATTTTTAGTGACAGATTAATACTAAAATTACCAGATAAGGATAAAAATGTTTATGTTACAACTGATGCATCTGGTAATGCTATTGGTGGATGCTTAATGCAAAATTATGAGAACTTACATCCAATATTATATGTAAGTAGGAAACTATCTCAGGCAGAGAAAAAATATAGTGTATAAAGAGATAAGCCCTAGCAATTATATGGGTAGTTAACAAATTAGAAAATTATTTAATTGCTGACAGACCATAAACCTATACAATTCATACAACAAAAAAGTGTTAAGAATATTCCTGTATATAGGTGGCTTCTAGCATTACAAGTGTACACATTTGAAGTGAAGGCTATTTGTGGCTCCGTAAATATTGTGGCTGATTTATTGTCTAGAATGATATTAACATAAGTGAAATGCTGTATTGATATTGTTACAAATGAACAGTGACAGATAGAGGTCAGTACGTGTGACCCTGGCTTGATGACACTGCAGCAGGTGTTCTCTGGAATCTACATGTAAAAACCAAGACAGGATGTGACGTTTCCTCATGTGTTGTTCCAGATGATACTAGCAGTGTTTGTGCAACTTTGGAGGAGCGATTAGAGACTCTATATAAGCCATAGAGTTAATGTGAAGTCAGCCGTGTGTGAGTCGTCAGTACTGTTGTCTACTGTGCGAGACAGTAGAAGAGAGATGTGTATGACTCGATGCAAGTTAACTAGTGTAGAGTTAATTGGAGTGGACTACTGTCGTTAAAGTCTATACAGCGAACTACAGTGGACTTGAGCCGTTACAGTCGATGTAAGACGTGTGCGGCTCTGATTCGGTAGACTAGAGTACGACTTGGTTCAGCTTTGGGAGACCTGGAGCGACACTGGGAAGTGTGTCGTTGGTCTGTTCTGTGGAATACGGCTCGATGCAAGTTGAGAAGAGAGGAATAGCAACGAAGTGAAGAGATGAATTGAAACGAAGTATAGCTAACTGTAAACTGACAGATATTGTACAGTCTTCTAAGCTACATGTTACAGTAACAAATTGTTAGAGTTAATAGTCAATAAAGTTATATGAAGATGAAAGTTTAGTCGTCAAGTTCTAACCGTGTTTTTATTTGTGTGCCTACTAGTACATTTAGCCAGATGATTCAGAAATACGTAACAATATAAACATTGAGTATATTCTATGAGGTGAAATTCCATACAATAGTATTATGTTGTAAACTATAAAGTGTGAAAATACTATAAGAGTATTAATTTTTTTTGGTACTATGTTGACAATATTATATTGAACTATGATGGTAACTGGTTTATATATGACACAAATATGAGTAATTTATATGTAAATATTTTACTATTATTATGTGTATGGTGTTAATGACAGAATAAGCAGTTGGAAGTGAATATATATGTTTGTTATATATCATCATTCATCATTGACAAAGTTAGGACAAAGAGAAATGAACTAGAGGGTGTATGGGCTGACAGAATATATTATTTGAAGTATTGACAGTTACTATAATGAAGATATGTTTGTTTCCACAGCAACACTTGTCCTGGAGATGGAGATGTGAGTGAACTTAATGCTTTGCCGTTTTCATGATGAACTATACTGAACTTTATGTCTTCAGGATGAACTATACTGAACTTAATGTCTTCAGGATGAACTGTCATGAACTATATAGTGTCATAGTATGAACTTTGTGGTATGAGATAAAAGGAACCTTGTGTCAAGAACATGAAAGTGAACAGTGTACCGGAAAGATGGAATAAACTTTGTCAACAATATGAACCATGGACAGTGAATTATTTTATGTTTGTTGTCTTCCCCATTTGATGCCCATTGTCCATTGTAAAGACTTGACTGTTGTTAGAAAAAAGGATTATCATATTTTTTTAAGGAAAGGCGGGAGGAACTGTTAGATAGCTCGTTTAGTTCGTTGGGTTACGCACTTTAATGTACTGACAGTGAACGGATATTTTAGAATGACGACATAGACTTTGGGGTTAGAGGTTACGATTGACGTTTAGGAATCAGTTACCGCTAGATTCTCAAGGGGATAACATCGTTCTATAGTGACAGACAAAACTGTGGCCCATTCTGTAATAAATGTTTGTTTGAAGTTTACCTTGAGTCAACTTGATCATTGAGTGTTTTTTTTTAGTACCTTAGATATCTATTTGTAACGGTGTGCATAGAGGACTCGCAGATTGAAAATACATCATACAAGGTACGCACGCACTTAGTCTACATAAGCATGTTTAGAAATACTTCAACTACATCTGACTGCACATGTATCCGTTACATAAGCTACATTATTTTAAACTCAATGATCAGAAAAAAAAGAAACAAAATCCAAACAATGAAACCAAATCACAAACAATGAAACCAAATCACAAACAATGAAACCAAATCACAAACATAAACAGTTCAATAAATCCCTATTTCTGTCGCTTTCTTTCTAGTTTTAAAAAAGAGTCATCGGGAAATTACCAAAATTATTGACACTTTTTTGTTTCAAATTCTTTCCAACCGGCCAGTGTGTCACAAATTAACTGTTTAAGGTCTGAACTTGAAGTTTTCCTGGATATCTATATCATAGAGGTATAGCACTATTTCTAGAAAGTATTTCTGACCAACTTTGTTTAGTAGTTTACAGGGCTGACTGTGCAGTCAAGGGAGCACATCACATCTAAACTTTATATAACAGATTTGCGTGTATATAAACAAACAAAAAACACATAAAAAATACTTTAAAAAACAATACGTATATAAAGTGTAATTGTATCAATGAGTTGGGATCAGTCATTGTCATTACATTTGTAATAGATCTAGACTCTAGACTATAAAAAGAGAGGTAAGACAACCTGAATTCAAACTCATGGCTCACGCCTCCTCAAGTCAACACACTAACCACTCTTCTAGTGAAGAGCTTATATAAAATAAATGAATGTAGAGTTGTTGTTTTTTTTAAACTTACTTTAAAGCGGCGACCTATAAAGGGGAATTATTCAGCTTTTGATCACCTCTTCAGTTGAGTTTCTTGACTTTGTTCGAGATACCAAACAAAATACTTTTTTACTAATAGTTCATTAACTTACTTTTAGTGACCCCCGATATGGGAATAACCGCTATTAGTTATGTGTGGTCTGTCTGTCTATCCGTCCCGTTTACATCTCGTAAACTAGAAAAGATATTGAAAATCCGGCGACAAGATTTTTCAAAGTTCTCATGCAAAGGCGACTTTTTCTTTTCCAAAAGTGAATCCTTTAATTTAAAAATTATTTATGCAAATGTCAAATGATTTTAAAATTGTATTACTAAACTAAGTAGTTTCTATATATAGTAAAGTTCTCCTATCAGACCTTGTGGTCTACAGGGCAGGGTTTCCTTTCTCCAACTAAAGTCAGGTACCCACTAGAGATCTGGGTGGACACAAAGGCGCCCAACAATCCCGAAATTAAGAATCTCAGTCATCACCAGGATTCGAACCCGAGACTCCGGGTTCAGAATCCAAGCGCTTTACCTCTCAGCCACCTTGCCTCCCAGTTTCTACATATAGGCCTACAAAAGAAAATATTTACAAAAAATGTTTACTTATTTTTAAGAGAAAAAAATATTTAGTATATAAATTAGTGAAATATAATTTCAAACAACAATTAATTACTGTTTTACATTATACACATGGAATTCAGTATTACAAACTCAGTTGTTGCACTAAAAAAGCTGCTTATGCTCTGTTATCAAGTCGTTAGTGGAAGTAACAATAGAACAGTATGAGCAACATTTTCGACACCATCACGTCTCTTCTTTTTGTATCGACGGATATATAGGGTTGTAGTTGTTTCTGATACACTTTCAGAAAATATGAAAGCCTGCCTCTTTATCTGCCTGAGCATATCACTTCGGGGGTAGTTTGTGTTTCCACACAAACTTTCTTTGTAACCTTGTTTTATTCTTGTTTTGTCAGGTACAAGTAATAATTGTGCACGACATAACCTTGATAGAGATTGGGTCTGGGAGAAATAGCGTGTACAAACTTTTTCTAGTCTAGATCTACACGTTTAATCTTCAAATCACTAGACCGATATGATCAGGATTACTAGATCTAATCACGTTTTTAAAACTGGAACAGTTTTGTCCTTTTTTTTTTTACTTTATTTATTTACATTATTTATTAATATTTGGATTTGTAGAAAAAAAATTCTTATTAGATTTTTGGATTAAAGTGTTCTGAATTTTATTAGTGGATTTGTTTGTGTTTTATTCTATTGGATTATACAAGGACATGAAACTGTTAATCCTAACAACTTTGGCCATATTGTTTTAAACACATATAAACACCATTATTACTCATTATCGGTTAAACATCTAGAAATGTATCAGTTTTCCTTTTTGACCACTATGGGTAAGATGATGTAAAGGTCATCTGTTACTGTGGCCCACGGTTAACGAGAGGGTCATGTGGCCAGCACAACGACCAACGCCTTTACTTTTCCCCAGATAAAGTAAGGTACCCATTAGAGCTGGGTGGACTCAGGGGCACCCAGAGATCCCGAAATTTAAAAAAAATTAGTCTTCACCAGGATTCAAATCCGGGACCCCCTGCTCAGCCACCATGCCTCCTAAAAAGTAAAGAATCCCTTTCTGAACTTGCGGTCTATGGGGCAGTTTATGTTAAGGCCAACGGTTAATGAGCAGGGTGTCAAGTGGCCAGCACAATGACCAACCACTTCTACTTTCCCCATCTTAAGTCAGATACCCATTAGAGTTGTGTGGATTCATGGGCGTCTTAAAAATCCAAAATCTCAAAATCACAACCTTCATGAAAATTTGAACCAAGGACCCTAGGATCGGAAGCCGAGCGCTAAACCACTCAGCCACTGCGCCTTCATTAATGTATGATAACATCAGTGCAACATTTAGAAACGTATAATTACATTTTACAAAGGAAACTCACAACAGAGATTTACCTCATCTAGAATTTTACTTCTATCAAAAAATAAAATTCTTCCAATGTATATGTCTTATATATATTGTAATATTTGAAGGGAGGCAAACTCAACGAGATATAGATGTTTATATACAGAACATTACAAATACATGTAGAACAACATGTCTTGAGCACAGCATCTTTACATCAGCTCTCACATGGGTGGAGATCTTTCTATCTCTCATGTCAACATCCGACTTAGTCTTGTTACTAATAGTGCGCACCTTCTTTCTGCACTAGCCTGGATTGAGGTGTGCATGGCAGAGGTATAACAATAGTATATCTTATAGATGGATTTATTTCCAAAAAGGGACAACAGGAATACGTTTATTGGACAAGAAAAAAAATCATGTATGGAATTTCTCCATAGAATTGTTAGTGCAGTAACTGCAGTTATTTACCAAAGTGCTACTAAGCAGGTGAGATCATTGTTAAAATGTAAAAAAAAAATGATTGTATCCATATAATGATTATATATTTTGATTTTTATTTATTTGGTATATTTTTCACACGTTAAAAGAAGTTTTATGCTTTCACAATGAAAAGAATACAAGTCAGACTTGTCAAAAAGTAGAGAAGAATTCTGGAAACCAAATTTGATTGGCCAGACATATCGTCTGGAGCAGGCTTGTCTTGAAGTGTGACATGAATACGTTCAATTCTGTAATCATACAGGTGAGAGATGTTCACCACATAATCACCACCAACAGATTCGAATTCGGATTCACTCATACCAAATGTATTTATATAGGCCATATTTGTCATAGGATCATAGAAGGTAAAGTTTGGTTCTTCTCCAACAAGGTCAATTTTGTTTCTAAAGTGTGTCCACCTGAAAACATTTTATGGCACAGTTATTAAAATAAAATAAAACTAATTAATGTTGCAATTTACATATTAAGCTAATTAAAATAAAAGGAATATGAAAATTGGGATTAGTGAAATGTCCAGTATGGAGTGTCACCATAGAATGCTGACCTTGTTCTTCAAAACTGCATACTCTATAGAGTACAAACAATACAGTGGCCCAGAACACTCCTATAGAAGATAAACTATGTGGAGAGCTGCCTAATCTGGAAATTTCTTTGCAGTTCATCTGATCTCAAACATTACAATAATAACCCTCGTAATGCCTCGTGTTAAACGTTACGCTGGTGTGCACCATTAGCGTCGTCGCGGAAGTAAAACTATAACTTTGCCCTCTTCTTAGCTCAGTTCGTCCCGAACAGAAACAAGTACACTACAAAGTAGTGAAGGTTGTTTCAGTGCAGGTGGTGGTCAGTCGGTGGGAACTAAAGACGGCATGTGAAGCCGTCTGCTCTGTTCTCGTCGGGTGCTGCTTTCTCTTTCTCCAGTTTGCAATTCATGAGACGATGTCGTGACCGTTGTCCCTGATGCCTGACATATATAAGAGTTAGTGACGATCTCTATAGTTGCCATCGGGGCAGTTGGTCCAGCACGCCGCTTTAGTAGACCTTCTTAAAGGACGTTCCGTGACATAGTTGTAGGCCCACAGGAATTCATGGTTTCAAAATATTGTCATTCTCAGCAACGTCTGTCTGGTGACAACAGAAGTATAGAAGCCCGCTGGTTCAAGACCTTGTTGGTGGGTTCCTTGGCATTTGAAGTCTCCTTGTGAAGTGCCGCATGTAAATTTCTTGTTAAACGTCAAGGTGCAGTTATCAAGTATCGAAGTCTCTTCGTAGGTGCGGGTATATTTGGTGATCATCTGTTCTCACAAGTCCTGCATGTTGATCATCTGTTCTCACAAGTCATGCATGTTGATCATCTCTTCTCACAAGTCCTGCATGTTGATCATCTGTTCTCACAAGTCATGCATGTTGATCATCTGTTCTCACAAGTCATGCATGTTGATAATCTGTTCTCACAAGTCCTGGATGTTGATCATCTGTTCTCACAAGTCCTGCATGTTGATCATCTGTTCTCACAAGTCATGCATGTTGATCATCTGTTCTCACAAGTCCTGCATGTTGATCATCTGTTCTCACAAGTCATGCATGTTGATCTTCTGTTCTCACAAGTCATGCATGTTGATCATCTGTTCTCACAAGTCCTGCATGGTGATCATCTGTTCTCACAAGTCATGCATGTTGATCATCTGTTCTCACAAGTCATGCATGGTGATCATCTCTTCTCACAAGTCCTGCATGTTGATCATCTGTTCTCACAAGTCATGCATGTTGATCATCTGTTCTCACAAGTCCTGCATAGTGATCATCTGTTCTTACAAGTCCTGCATGTTGATCATCTGTTCTCACAAGTCCTGCATGTTGATCATATGTTCTCACAAGTCCTGCATGTTGATCATCTGTTCTCACAAGTCCTACATGGTGATCATCTGTTCTCCAAGTCCTGCATGGTGATCATCTGTTCTCACAAGTCCTGCATGTTGATCATCTGTTCTCACAAGTCCTGCATGTTGATCATCTGTTCTCACAAGTTCTGCATGTTGATCATCTGTTCTCACAAGTCATGCATGGTGATCATCTGTTCTCACAAGTCCTGCATGTTGATCATCTGTTCTCACAAGTCATGCATGGTGATCATCTCTTCTCACAAGGCATGCATGGTGATCATCTGTTCTCACAAGTCCTGCATGTTGATCATCTGTTCTCACAAGTCCTGCATGGTGATCTTCTGTTCTCACAAGTCATGCATGTTGATCATATGTTCTCACAAGTCATGCATGTTGATCATCTGTTCTCACAAGTCATGCATGTTGATCATCTGTTCTCACAAGTCCTGCATGTTGATCATCTGTTCTCACAAGTCCTGCATGGTGATCATCTGTTCTCACAAGTCCTGCATGTTGATCATCTGTTCTCACAAGTCATGCATGTTGATCATCTGTTCTCACAAGTCCTGCATGTTGATCATCTGTTCTCACAAGTCATGCATGTTGATCATCTGTTCTCACAAGTCATGCATGGTGATCATCTCTTCTCACAAGTCCTGCATGTTGATCATCTGTTCTCACAAGTCCTGCATGTTGATCATCTGTTCTCACAAGTCATGCATGTTGATCATCTGTTCTCACAAGTCATGCATGTTGATCATCTCTTCTCACAAGTTCTGCATGTTGATCATCTGTTCTCACAAGTCATACATGTTGATCATCTGTTCTCACAAGTCCTGCATGGTGATCATCTGTTCTCACAAGTCCTGCATGGTGATCATCTGTTCTCACAAGTCATGCATGTTGATCATCTGTTCTCACAAGTCCTGCATGTTGATCATCTGTTCTCACAAGTCCTGCATGTTGATCATCTGTTCTCACAAGTCATGCATGGTTATCATCTGTTCTCTCAAGTCATGCATGTTGATCATCTGTTCTCTCAAGTCCTACATGGTGTTTATATGTTCTCTTCATTCTCTCAGCAGGTTCTGCTGTATGTTCAGAAGTTCGAGGATATTACGTCTTAGGATTCTCTCCTTCATCAAGCAGGGTCTCCCGAAGATGTGCTGTCCGTTTTTCCTCCGCACATCCGATCTTTAGCTCTCTAGGTAGCAACTCCTCCTTCAACTATTTATAGCTAAGCTAATCTAGTCTATTTTGCTTTGTCATTCTTTTCTTTCCAATGGGATGCCGAAATCCCAATTAGGAACACCGATTGGTATATATCTAAGGCAAACATCAACGAAAGGAAATGAATAATAGAGGACATGTTTATTAACAGTTGCAAATACATAGACATGGGGTCTTTAATTCCGACAGTACTTTACTATCCAAATCTTAGTACTGACCACCGACACACTTCCAGGTCCATAATCCAGTTCTCTGGTAGCACAACAGACGGTTGTTATCTAGACAGCTCAATCTCTCATTATGAACATGTCGTCTCTCCCTCGTGTTGAACAGTGCGCTGGTGCGCATCATCAGCGTCGTGGTGGGAGGAGAGTGTTAAAGTAACAAAACGCAAATGTTAATTCTGTGAATGAGACCTAGTGGACTACAGTACACATTTCTCTGAAAGCTCAAAGACTGTTTGAACCTCCATAGATATTTAAAGTAACCACGTGGTAGCTCTTATACCTCAGTGTCAATTGATGTTGGTTTACGTTGGCCTGTAGTTTTAGAATACCTCTGCTGCTGGTATCATTAGGATGTCTGTTGTATTGATAAAATAGTTTTTTTCACACCACATTTGTTGTTGCGTATGTCTACAAGTTTATTGAGTACTATTCACCACAAACACGTAGATATATAAATAATGCCATCGTAGCAGACATCATACTTTATAACTCATCAATAACAATCCATAAGATATTGACAACTTCAGCCATCAATAAATCACAAGTATTAGTTCACAGAAATCATATTATCCAATGAGAAATATTAAATACACAACAAGTAAGGTAATCTTCTCTACAGACATGATACGTCTATCTGCTTATCAAATCCTGGCGTCGACTACTACTCTGACCTTGTGGTCAGCTCTCAAAACGAGATTTTTTTACCCGCAATGCAATTGTGTCCCTTTGATTCCCCCGTGCAACACCCTAATCTCCATAAACAAGTGCATATCGTCCTCCACAGCTAATACATGTCACTGTTGTGTCTGTTCTATTTATGTCTATATTTCTGTTTTGTTGTCTTTATATGAGAAAAGATTCCATGTAATCACAACACATTTCCGAAAGGATCAATAAAGCAGTCTTAGTCTTAGACTATCCAACAATGATGTGACAGTCATTTTTTGTTAAAAGTTCTAAAATTAAATAAAAAATAAAATAAATAGAGAAGTAGAGAAAATTAAAGAACAAACTAAACGATACTTTTTGCAGCTTTGATTATAAAAGAAATGTCACTATAACTGAACTATGAAAATGAAAAAAAAACTTAAAAACAAGAGACAAAATACACTTTTGCCTGCAGGCACAGCACAATGCTGCTTGTATGATAGCTAAAAATGAGTCCATATGTATAGATTAAATAATATATATTACAGTCAGTATTAATACGTTATAGGAATCTTTAGTCATAAAAGATTTATTTTTCCTTTAGCCATTATAAGGCTAATAAAAAAAACTACAAAAACAAATTAACTCACTTGTAATTAAGTTGTTGGGATATATCAGTTTTTGCTAGGACTGTTAATTCTATAAAGTCTCCTAAAGCTATCTCTTGATTTGCATTGACTGGTTGGGTTAAATCAATAGGCACTGGAGAATATGTTTCAAAATACACATTTACAATCTGATACAAATATCGTATACATCATTTCTCCCACTACCCAGTTTCGGGTGAAGTTGAAACTTTATACACATGTATTTATTGTCAGTGGCTCCATTATTAAAATGATAAATAAATACAATAAAAATGAACGTGATTACATTGCTGTCAAAATGAATATTTGATCCACCATTTTTTAATAAAAGAGTAGAAGGATTCTACACTGTAGAGACATCTTCAAATAGGCATTTTTTAGTTTCCAATGTAAGAAATAATGCTTGGCGCCTGGGGTTCAGTCCCGGAACCAACTAAGAGAGTTGACAGCACTCCCCCATGTCATGTGGGTTTTGTCGCTTAGGTATGATATTATGGTCCCGTACCTTGAACAGAGTGACGCAAGAACCTAAAGGCAACAGCAATGTACATTAGTTAACAACAAGATTGTACGTTTAACAATTTAATGAATATATGATATGATGAAGCAGAATAATTATCAATAACATTTATAAAGCAATTCAAAGTACATTCAAAGGAACTATAACACACCTTAATCTCGGTGCCATAGTCGATCAGGCCTCTCAACACCAACTCAACGCCACGGGCAATAGTTAACTACCAAGTCTGGGGCTCAGACCTGACTCCAGCAGAGTGCCAAGCCTGCGTCCCTAGATAAGAAAAATACACCCTCCTTTGAAACCGCCATTCTCGCGATTATAAGAGCAACGATTTTAGATCTACGACATTTAGAAGATAGTAAAATAACTAACTTACCCAATACTGGGGAAGAAAACCCATACAAGAAACTCACAGGAGATCTAGCCTCATCACACAACAGAAGCAAACACAAGTAAGCAAAGAATGACATCAACAAAAGCGCGTCCCTAGAAACCAAAACTCTCAATCTCTTTTGGTACACAAAGGAAAACACCAAAAGAAGATGCGCATGACACCCCAGTCCCCCTAGATGGCAAGGGAAATGTTTATTTAGTTCTTCATAGCAGGAATCAGGAATCTTTATTCCTTTGTTTGTGTGTGTGAAACTGTGTGTGCAAGGGAAAAACACTCCACCTCCTCCCCCCCACGAACAATATTCCTGGCTACACCCATACTTTCATCTCATTTCAAGTTATTAGACATATTCGCAACATGAAGTGTTTGTTTATTTAGAACCAATTCATGTTAAAATAAACGTTGCAATGTAATTCCTTGTTAAGATACGTAGCATCTCTAAATGATATTTACTTTACAACTTAAAGAGATGATTTTACGTGGAAAAATATATTTCAATTCACCTTAAATTAATTTACTAAGATTTATCTTAGAATCGTATCAATTTACCAAGGTTTATCATTGGAAGAACAAATTATTTCGTGTACCGTAGTTGAATTGTAATTCTAATTTTAGCCTAAAATGGATTCAAATATTGTTATAAAAAGGGTGTTCTGGCACCAATGACAACTTATAGCATTAGTTAGTTCAACGCAGTGAGGCTTGACTATCACTGATATTAGCATGTACTGGCCTAAAGTTTGTTTACTTACAAATAACATTGACACAAGCTTCACCCATCGTCTCGCCAACAGAATTAGAAACTATACACATGACACACATAATATCGTCTGGTTTTTTGACGGATTTGATTGTTAGGGAATTAGCCATGACATCAATTTTGTTCCTGTCTGAAAAATAAAATCAAACATTATGCATTTCTGAAAACAAATATTTTGTTACATAAAGAGTAAGGAATTTGTTTTAAATGTTACAAAATTGACATTGACTTTTTAATATTAAAAAAATGTAATCCTATATTGTAAAAAAACAAACCTTAAAAACATATGTCTTAATATTATGCTTTCATTGTTTAAAAAAAAATAATTTAATATTAACATTATTCAACCATACAATAGTTGCTTTTTATTTCACCTTTAAAAATTATTTACCTATTACTTATTACCATCAACTAATAATAATAAAACTCTCTACATTGGAATTGACAACAATTACTAAATTCTTATTTCTTTAGTTTTCAAGTTTTAAAGTCTATATTTAACTAATGTTTCTATTAATAGTTTTTTAGCCATAGAGACTGAAGACCCTCAGTGTAGATCTAGGAGTGTGCACAGACTAAATTATAACAAGATTACAAAGAGAGTTTGTGTTGCCACACAAGAGGCGGCCCCCGTGTCAGAAGGATCCCTGTCGGATCCGCATATTCGCTGGTCGACTGAGGATGGCATCAAGCAAGGTATGAAATATATATAAAAGGATTAAAGAGGGTTGGTTTTTTTGTTTTGGCTGTCAGTCTGTCTGTCCGTTATGTTAATAGCGAGAAAAAAAAAGACTAGAAGCTATTGAAAATCTGATTAAAATTTTATTTCCCTTCCGAAACATCGCATTAGTTTTAAGTTTCTATAATAGATTGTCCGGATGTTTATATATTTATAGTAAGAGAAAATAAGAATTCCAGATTAATCAAATGCCGTTAATTATATTTGTGGGATGGTCTATTATGAAAATTAGATGTACCGTAGCCTTATGGAGATTCTTTCAAACCATACATTGGTGTAAGGAAGTTGTTTTCTTTAAAAATCGGAGCATAATGTTAACTGTAATTAGATTTTCTAACTTTTTAGCTAGAAAGTTAAATGTAGTGTAAGAGAGAAGTGAGATTTTACATAAATAGAGTTAAACTATTTTTCATTTAAAAATCCGTAACAACCAATTTTCGTAAATGAGAAAACTATTAGTTTTATTTATTAGAAGAGGGATTTCAAACATTTATTAGCGTTATTAGATTTTTCATATAAAATTCGGATCATTTTTGGCGACGATTTGTAAGAAAATAAAGGTAATGTTGGTCGATTTCTTTTTCAAAACAAAATCCGGAACATTCTTTACCGATTAAATTTTTTTATTATGTTTCGGCAAGAAAATTAACTGTAAAATAAGTCTAAAAATTGATTTTCAAAAATCGTTTATAGTAAATTATTTTCTTATTTTAAAATCCTGAATAACCTATTGTCCATATTTTTTAACAAAATAAAATTATTTGACATAAATTTGTTTTGGGTGTCTAGGGGATTTTATAGTTTGAGAACCCACACTTGCACATATAAACTTACAAGCACAGCGTTATAATGCAGGCAACAAATACTATGATGTAAACTTATGTACAGTTTATTATACAAAATAATATAATTAAAAGGTAAAATGCTGTACAGTTGCTAGGATAGGATCTAGCGTATTTACATGTATAGGTCTATCATCATTAGATTTGAGAACCAAGTGGTCTGAGTGTCATTAGGCTGGTTGCTTAGATTTGGGTCCGGTGCTGCATTGATGAGACGGGTGTGGCTGGTACTAATGCTGTCTGCTGGTAGGCTGGCGTAGTGGATCCAGGCTCCGGGTGGAGTCCAACGTTGTATTGTTGCAGAGCTAAGCTGCGTCTACAACTCAGTCAAGCCAGTGACGAGTCTGTGGCTAGCGTTGTTACTTGGACTCTTGAAGGATGAGTAGGACTGATGTCTGCAGATCTGGTGCCAGCAAATCTGGTATCAGCTTTAGGTTGCTAAGATTTCAGGCGAATGTAGCCTATAAATAAAAGCTGCAACGATATGATGTCTACGTCGGTTTAGCCATAATGATAACACTGGGAGGTAGATGCCTTTCCGTGAAGGACATCTTCAGACTGATGTAGAGAAACTATAAGCTAGTTTCATAAATATCAAAGGGAACTAACAAATGAATATAGTGTCCCATCATGGGAGATAACACTAATAATGTGGACTCCCATAAAGGGAAATAACAAACAGTAATAAATGATATATGATAAGTAATATAAGTGATGTTCACCAGTCACGGTGAAAGTAAGTACATACATCGCTTAGATAAATGAGATGAAAGGGGAAGGGGAGATTAACGTCTGATACTCGCCCATGCTCTCACATAAGTAAACATAGAGCATAAGTAATTACACACTCAGTAATAAGACATGTTTACAGAAATGTTTTGATAATTCCCTGCTAAGTAATTAATCAATGATAATCTAGTAAAGGCTCGTGCTGAGCGATAAGATAATAATGGTTAAAGAGCTATATACTTCTAGTAAGAATTGTTACTAAATTCTAGTCCAGACGGCTTGATCATTTAGCCACAAAAGTCATGATATAAAATATAAGTATACAGTAATCTACTTACACTATCCATGAGGAATACACAAATAAGTACACAATAATAATGTAGTAAATAAATGCACAAATAAGTAAAATGGTTCTCAAGCACTTTACTAAGTTACATACCACCAATCTAAAGTGAAACAAGGGAGTGAAAATAGTCCAGAGCTCAAGCAAGAGATATATGTGCTCCCTGTCAGCTCTCCAGCGAGAATGAGATCGAACGATGAAGTTTTGTCCATATACACGTGGAGGGGGGTCAGTAGCGCGAGATAAGTGCAAAGGTGGTCTAGACTATCTGGCGTCTTTTGACAAAGGAATCCCCGCTTGACCGTGACGAGAGTTTCTGATAGTTAGACATTACGCGAAGGCGCGAGTTGAAAGTCCAGGAAATTCGCCCAGGTGGTCTAGAGGATATGAGGGGGGATTATCAGAGCTCGTCCAGATCCAGGGAGATTATACCTTGATAATATTTAGCGCTAGACGATCGGAGGGATCGCCGCCCGAGGTGTCGAGTTGAATGGGCCCTTTAAAGTGACCAGCCGCTCCCGGAAGGGGGGGTCAACGGATGTTTGCCAAGATAGATGGAGGGAGTGTACTCTTGTCAAGAGTCTAGTGTGGCACGTGTCAAGGTGGGGATAGAAAAATGTGACTTCGATGCCAAAAGGGGTGGGGTTGGATCAGAGGGGTGGTGGCTGTGTTTTTAGCTCCTGATTGGCTAAATTAATAAAATGATGATTAATAGTGTGTGCCTATTTAATTAAATGCTTAGACCTGAGTGATATCTTGAGTGAGCTAAAACGGTTCGTCACAGTGACGTAGTGTCAAAGAATATAAGTGTAATATTAGTCAATTATGCGATTTCAAACAACCATTTGACATAATTTATTTTTTATAAAACAATATCCGGAACAACTTTATAGTTAATGAAATATAAATCAGTATAGATATTTTTATTTAGCATTTATATGCTTTTTACATTAAAAAACCGGAACAATATATTAAAGATCATGTGTTTCTTCCAACGTTTAAGCATGGAAATAAAATCTAACATACGTTCGAAGAGCAACCAAATATTCATTGGCATTGATTTGTTTTTCACAAAACATCCGGAACAATCTATTATAGATACTTAAAACTATTGCAATATTTCTGAATGAAAAATTACAGGTTAAATCAGATTTACAATAGCCTCTAGTGTAGTTTCATAATCTAATCGTGACGGACAGACCGACCAACAGAGAAAACGCACACAAATAATCTTCTTTTATTCGGATGGGGGCACTAAACAAAAAATAAATAAAATCTGATTTTTTAAAAAAAAGTTTAAGGAATTAGGTTAGCACCGTAGCATTTTGCGACGTTACGCTACTGCACGAAAGTCGCTGCATAAAAAGTCCATTTTAAAAAATGTGCGTGATATTCACATACAAAGTGCTTTATTAGCCTATATAAACAGCTATATAGCAGCTAGTTGACCAGAAAAAAACATCTTTAACTATTATTTACATTTGTTAGAAACATTTCCTGTACATTTTATAAATATATTTGATTTAGTGATACTGAAAATACAGAGAGATTATCCATTTTTGTTAGCATATTGTAACATTGCCTCCCTTACATTTACGTAAATGTTTTAGAATTGGTGTATTTTTATGAAAATTGCATAATTAATTTTATAAATTAAACGGTTTGCTTTTAGAAAACCAAAAGTAGCCGTTGCACCTAAACTTTTCAAGCCACATTTAATGATGAAATAATACTTTTCATATCTCTTCTAGTTTTTGAGATCTGAGTGTGACAGACGGACAGACGGACGGTTACCCGACAAAATAGCGCGAAATTTCCCGACAAAATAGCGCAAGACAAAATAGCGCGGACTTATATTTGATGTGTATAAAAGTACCAGATTATTAGTAATTTAATATCCTGGGCATCATTTTTGTTGATGTCTCCTATCTTTTTCAATATGCCGTGTTTGCAGAGAATAAGAGTACTTTACATTTTAGATCATTCCCCTTTTTCATCTTTGATTAAATGTATAACTTGCTAAAAATAGGATTTTGAAATGTGGTGACCCGACTAAATAGGATAGGAAAGTGTGTTTTACTATAATCAGAAATCTGCGGCATCTTTCTTTGATCAAAACAGGGCGTAAGGAATTTGTATGACAATTGGGAGGACAACTATATTGATCGCTGCAATCAAGGCTAAGTACCTTCAACTAAACAGACGACTTGAAGCTATATTGCCAATGAATGGAAACAATCCAGTGATGGACGTGACATTTTCTACAATTTAACTTTGTGAAAGTTTGTGTGTGCGTGTGTGTAAATTTGACAAGTATCTTTGCGTGTTTTCTAAGTACACTTTCATAATGTAAATAAATGCTATATTTTGAACTTACTCATTTTACCTTATTACGATTTTTGCTTATTTGTGTTTTAAGATATCTAAAGTGTTTCCTGCAAAATGACTGAAAAATTATGATAACTTGAAAACAAAAAAATATTGGCTCTCTTAATATTTTACGATATCTAAAGTATTTCTTTCAAAATGACTAAAATATATTTTTTTCTGCGCTATTTTGTCGGCGCTACTTTGGCGGGGTACCGACAAACGGACAGACTGACATTTTGCACAAACCTAATGGCGGCTTTTTCCCCTTACGGGGGCCGCTAAAAATGACTGTTAATTTCTCTCTTAAATTGTGCATTAAGCAAAGTTTTAAAAAAATAATAAAAAATGTATACAAACAATTTGCTACAAACAATGAAATATCTCAATGAAAAATGTTCGTATGAGTGTATGAGTGACAATTGTATAAAGCGTTTAGATCTGCATCCAGAACAAAGCAGTCAATGAATAGTCTGAGGGGTATTTTAGGACTAATTTTATAAATAGGTGGCATTTCATGTTTTTGTATAAGGTGGAAAAAAGAGATTAAAGGCTAAGAAGAGGAAAGTTTTCTTTTAACCAACAACTAAAGGGAAAGAAATCGTCACTTTTAGACTTACTTGTATGTTGTCCAGTTTGTCTCCCATTGACAAACCAAAGTGCAGGAGATGGAGGTGTCTCCCCAGAAGCTGACCTAGCTTCACATGGAATTGTCACATCTTTATTTTGAGAAACTGTCACATCTCTAGGAGCTTTGTTTGCATAGAAGATGGGTTTACCTTTTTAATGGAATATATTTCACATGAAAAAATTAAAACCCTAATTTAATATTTTAGTAACAAGACGAAAAACAAATTCAGAAACAAAGTCCTGTTGATTAGCTTCCTTAGTGTTAAATATAGAACACCATTTTCAGACAAGAAAAATTAATGAATACAAGTTTGTAAGCATACATCAACAGTTCGAAACAATACATTATTGATTTTTTAAAGTTTAGCCCACAGATATTATTTGATAACAAATTTTTTAAAAAAATTCAAAGAAAGTGAAAGCCAGGATTTTGGGTTAGAGCAGAAACTAGCAAAGATATGTTTGAAAAAAAATGTAGAAATCCAGAAACTGTTGATAAAAACATGCATTTAATATTGCCTTTAATCTGTGATGGCTAATCCCGCAGTACCAGAAGTAGCTCCCTTTACAATGTCTATTGATAGACTCAGAAGACTTTGACTCCAATAATTTGGTATCAGCAATCCCAAAATTCCAAAGAGAAACAATAGCTTCTTTGTGATATTCAGATATCTTCTAGGAATCAACATCTACATGAAATCCATTTCATAATGAAAACGAGGCTTGTCAAGAATTACTGCCCTTGTGTAGCACTATATGGTACGGTGTAGCATGTCGGTTACCAATCCTTATTCAACTCTTGCATTACAAACAAAGCTCCAGCTACATTATCGGGTAGGCACACAATCTTGCGTCATAATTTTAGTTTTGAGTTTAAGAAACAAAAAAAAAGAGATGGGCTCTGCTCTCCACCAGAAAATGTTAGATTCGCCCAGCTAGAAAAAAGTCTGATCAGTCTGTACTACGAATCAGACATGCTCATTGATACACACTGATACATTAATACACAATAATACATTGAAACACACTGATACATTGATACACACTAATACATTGACATACACTAATACATTGTAAAACACAGGGCCGGCCTTGGGACACTGCAACCTATGCGACTGCAGTGGGCCCAGTGCTATTCTAGGTGTAAATTATTAAATTAAATCATTACAACAGGGTTACCGCAGCTTCCTGATTTTCCAGAAGCACCAAGAAATATCCTGGAATTATTAAAATGTACTGAAAACTCATAAAAATCTCCTAAAAATAGTCAATGTGTCATCTTTAAGGCATATTTTACCGAATACTGCCAAAACTTAAATTTAACTTATCTTTCCCACTAATGCTTCTTTGTTGCAACTCAGAATATTTTTAACAATACCCGTAACTGTGTCATCTGCTGAAAGAAGCTTATCGCCCTCGACTAATTAAGAATTACTTGAAGTCAACAATTCACGAAAGATAGATTGAACGATTCTTGCTATTGAGCCTGATTCATGTAGGAAACTAAATTCTGATGATATACCTTATGACTCGCTACTTGCAAGGCTCGTAAAGTAAATTTGATATTAATTTTGTAATCAGTAAAGAAAATAAAATGCAAATGCAATTTTTTTCTAATATATAATATTAATTTTTACTTATAATCTTTATCCCTACCCAAACTGGGCCACGCGCAATCCATTTCGCATATGGACCCGCAATTGTTAGGACCTGCCATGGATACACACTAGTACATTGATACACACTAATAGATTGATACTATTTGATACACATTAATAGATTGATACTATTTGATACACACTAATACATTGATACTATTTTGATACACACTAATACATTGATCCACACTAATTTGAAGACACCAATGTCCATGAGGAGGATACTGACTCCACTATACGTAAGACTATATTTCAATAGTAAAATTGAATAAAATTATAGCTGTTTATATAGCGCTAATTTCATGCTTATAGCACACTCAGAGCGCTATGGTCCAGTGGGTGGAGGTGGTATCTGGGGGAGAAGGTGTTCCGTGCTGCTCATTAACATGGAATCAGGGATATGAATTTCAACACAAAGATCTGTAAGACGAACTTACTTGTGACGTTAAGAAAAACTTGATGAGGATTACTTTCTCCTATGGTATTTTTAGCCTTGCAGTAATAATTTCTCTCATCTTGTTCCAATAACTTGTAGATTATGAGAGATCTTCCATTTGATGACACATTGTACTTTTCGTTAGTGCTTATTACTGTGCCATCATCTAATGTCCAAGTGATGGTTGGTAATGGTTGCATTGGGTCACTGATGAAAAAATATTATATTTTACTTACAGATTTACATTTTTAGTTCTTTGAGTTTTGTTTTTTTAACAAAAACAATTAAACATAAAATATAAAGTTTAGTGGTACGATTTAGTGGTACGATTTTAGTCAGTCTTACTTTAAATACAACGAAAAATTACTTTATTTTTGTCACCAACTAGAATACAAAAGAACATTAGAAACTACCTTTTTAAACAGACAATTCATAATTAACGAACCAATGTTTTTCTCATAATTAACGAATGAATGTTAGATTTTAAAGAAAAAAAAGAAATGTTTTACTTCATTTGTTGATTAACATGAACGAATAATAACAAAACAATAACAAGGTATAAACTATCGATACCAAATCAGCTGTTTAATTTTACGCCATCTTGGTCGACAACAACAGGTACAAGGGATGTTACTCCCAAACACTGAGTGGTAAAATCTATCTAAAACACACATCAGCATCATTCTCCTCACACTCGTGAGACAAAAAAAACAACCTTATTAAGTAAATGTATTATTATTAGAGCTTTTATATAGCGCTACTTTCATGCTTATATCATGCTCAGCGTCTCATTTGTGGACCAGTGAGGGAGAGGGGGTATCTAGGACTTGGTTTTCCGTGCTGCCTTTAGGCGCTCAGTAAACACAACTCTGCCCGAGTCGAGCCTCCTTCTAGGTAGCCAAGCCAAGCCAAGCTCAAGCGCACTTGGCCTCTCCACCACGTTAGACTTTATAATATTCTAATGATAGCCATTGAAATCTACAAATGGAAGATTAAGTTTAAAATGTTCCTGAACATTAATTTATTAAACTTTTAAGTGAATAATTCCTACATGCCGAAATAACGAAGACGTGGACCATATAATCCGTTCAATATAAATATTCTCTCGTTCTCTAGCCAAATTAAAATGTATTTCTTTTGTCACTATGAAAAATTATAACGCTAAAGTTTTCTCAGTGTGGCCCAAGAGCTGGTAATTATTTTCCCCAAAGTATACAGGAATTGTCAAGTTTCTAGGAAAATCGTTACATCCATTTTCGAGATACAAGCCTACCCACCCAGAAGGTTCCAACCAGTAGGATTTTATTTCCACAAAGTTACGACTTGAATAGAGGTATTGTAATAACAACTATCGAACCAAAATTTCATGAATCTACTTACTATCCACTGAACACACAATCTAGTCTAGCTGAGTGAGACACCTCTGCCACTATATTTGCAGAAAACCATTTTAGTACAGGAGCTTGACCTGTTTGAAACATTTAAACAGCTATTCACAGAAATGTTACAATAACAGGAGTAAGGAAAAGCTAAATATCAAGTACAAAATTTACAACTTGGAGTTTGCATCATTATAAATACAAGAAATTGGCATATATCTAGGGATGCAGAATTGGAACAGAAGTGAATATTTAAAGAAAAAAGATTTGTATAAAGCAGTCTAGTTGTTAAAGTAATAAGAATTAAAAAATTGTAAGTCATGTGAACAAACATAATAAATAGCGTTGGGTATGTGCTTTGTGCGTAAATCCAATTGTCTACTTAACGGGTTACAGTTTAAACTCCGAGGAAACTATAAATTTGTTATTGAAACTTGACTCTAGTTGTTTTTAGTGAGCACCAATAGTCAGCTTGAACACCTTTTACATGTCCAACAAATTATTGGTTGAGATTACAATAAGCCAATACATATTGTTCCATCAGCTCTATATTTGTCAGTTTTTTCTAGATCAAACTGTTAGTCTGTTTGACTCTGTTATTGTAATATTGAGACAAAGGTTCAGTAAAACAAACATAGATGTACTCTTGACATTTATATATATATATATTTGTTTATTCTTATACGTTTCTACACATGGACATAAAATGAGCTCGTAGGAACTAGCTTTCTCTATTCTATACTTGACCTCTATGACTTCCTACCACCATTTTGTCCTACGAAGTTGTGCTAGACTTTTATTGAGTTGAAGTCTTACGCATTATGTTTCAAGATGGCAGGTATGTTGTCCATAATGCTACATATTTTATCTTCGAATTCGACCTTACAAACTTTATTGATGCACACCATTGTTTCACACAAACTAAAATAATCTTTGCACTAAGAATCCAATTAGCAGTATATATATAGTTATATAGTTATATAGTTATATAGTTATATAGTTATATAGTTATAGTTCAACGAAACTTGAGAGCAAAGAAAATATAAAAAAATACTTTTTTAAAACAACATATATTGTATAACGAAAAGAACTTCACAATTACTGCTATACATTTCAATATTCTTAAGTTTACCTCCCTTTTTCTTGTTTAAAATACTATTAAATTACCACTAAATAATTGACGTCGTTTATAGAAGTAAAGAACGAAAATTTTAGGGCAAGAAAATTGTGTAGGTGGCGTGGGAGCGTTGTAATGCAGTAAGTTTTATCGAATGGTTTAAGAGTAATCCTGTCAAAATAAACATATATACCAAGCAATTTAAACTGTAGCGTAGATGGGTATCAGCTAGTATATATTGTTTATTTATTTATTTTAAAGCAGAGAGCTACTTTTCAGATACAGAACAGTATGTAAACCAGCTGTGCTACCCTATTTATATTTACAAATCATAGACGTACGCTTTTAAGCCTACCTGGAATCTGGGTTACAGGTGTAACATACAGATTGTATGCATCCCCGAAAACAACAACGTCGGCACTTCTTCGACCTGACAGACCACACTTAATACCAAAGGGATCACTAGCATCAGTTGTCTTGGCATAATTTATGTGCAGATCCCCTAGGTTAGAAAATAGTTTACGAAATGGAACAATCTATACTACTGTACACATAATTCTGACTTTGATTTATAATATTTGAAGAGAATAACTCTATTTAAAAGTAGTCTATTCATTTTTTAGTTGCTACAGTTAATATTAATTCAAAAAAATAAAGAGTAGTGAATTTATGTTTAATTAGTAAGGGTTATAGTTACATTTGGTTAAATAGCTCAGAGAGATATATTGTAAACAAATGTGGCCTAAATAAAGGATAATAATTTTGTTGGCTTCATTTCAGTCAACAAATTATCTGCCCCTTGTCAATGATGGATCCATAAGAGTTTATTGAGCGTGGTGGATTAGTGGTAAAACGCTTGGATTCTGAACGTAGTCGTCTCGGGTTCAAATCTCGGTGAAGACTAGGTTTTGGATTTTGGGATTTTAGAACGCTCCTGAATCAAATCTACTCCTAAAGGTTCCAGGCTTTAGTTGGGTAAAGCAAAGGATGTTATGATTACACGACGCTCTGGATAAACTGGGCTATAAAAACAGATGATCTTTACAACACCAGCCCCGTAGATTGCGAGGTCTGAAAGGGATACTTTACTACTTACATAATTAGCAATGAAATCAGTACTAGCACAAATGTTGCCACAGAGAAAGCTGTTAATTAATTTCTATTACAAACTGACTGTCAACTTCATAATTGTTATCAAGGTTACTTATAACATAAATAATTGGGCCTAAACAAGATTAAGTTAACTTGTTAATTGAACAAAACTGTTCATACGTTATAGGTTTTTAAACTTATGTATTGCATAATATAAAAATTGAGAAAACGCTTACCATTTTGGTCAATGTACAGTCGACCATCAACTAATGAAAGCATGTCATTACTTTTAGAATACCAGTTGTAGTGTATAGTTTCAGCCACTACATCAAGTTTGTCCTTTTTACAAACTAATTTGACATAGTCATATTGTTTGACGCTAACTGGTTCAGTAGCAAGGTTACTATCCAGTCTCAGAACGTCTGTTTGAAGAAACATAACATAACTAAGGTAGATTATAACACTAAAAGTTGAACACATTAATCTTTTTTTTAAAGATTTTGTAGGATTTATAGAGCCCTTAACTTTCTTTAAGCAATAAAATACAGTTAGGAAAACGATATATGGGGGGGGGGGGATATAAGGGAAGCTTCAGAAAAACTTTAGAAATGAAAGGAGAAAATTGGAAGAGATTTGAAAATAAAAATTTACAATTTACAATGACAAGTGAGTCTTATAGAAAACTAGCTGTAGCCAACTAGCTAATATTAGCTGAAATTTTCACACAAATTATCTTAGGGTTTATTACCATACTTTGTTATCAATACCTCCACAATCATGGACTTTATTCGAAGGTACTTTGAATATACCAGAAAGCTTGATTGTGGTTTACCATGGTGACATTCACATGTAGTTATGTACCCATCTGACAAACTCTTAACGTTTGGTGATCACGTGTCTAATTGTTCCCTCTTGCCCTTCCCCATCCACCATCTTTTGTTTCTCTTCCAACACATGAGAGAGTGTCCCTATTTCTTGAAGAGACCTATTTCTTGAAGTGTCCCTATTTCTTGAAGAGTCCTATTTCTTGAAGAGTCCTATTTCTTGAAGAGTCCTATTTCTTGAAGAGTACCTATTTCTTGAAGAGTACCTATTTCTTGAAGAGACCTATTTCTTGAAGAGTTCCTATTTCTTGAATAGTTTGCCCATTAAATAAGACCCTCAGTTTCGATTTACCTCGCCTGGAGCAACAGCTTGTGTCTTCTTTTGTCCATAATGGTGTCTTTCCGCTTATCTCACTAATCTGTTTGGCCAAAGCTAATCGATTTAAACATCTATCAACATCCTTTTTCTAATCACTGAATGAGTTTTTCCTGCTTGAATTATGATGCGATATTAAAACACTTTTCCGCACTTATATAGCTTTGGAGGGTATAAAATCTGTAAGCTAATTCTAGGTCAAGATGTGTTTGAATATTATGACTATTCTCTTTTTAAATTATTTTTGCATGACTTATATGTACATGTATATCTTATCTTTTTATATTATGTGGTTATGAGGTTATTACATTTCTGATATTTTACTTTAATCGATAAATGGATGTATCTTTACTTCTTTCTCTCCGTAATGTTCGTTCACTCTACAACGGAATTAACCATTTTGCTGCTACGTATGTCAATACCATGTTATGATTAAACTTCCATAACTTTGTTTTTTGTTATCAGAAAATGTTATATTTGGTATAGAATTAAAGGTGAATCCACGTTACTTTTTAAATGAATGTTTACTAAACCAAAATGACATTTAATTTAGGATAATGGGAATTGCAAACATAAAAACTAACCGATGTGCACAAGTCCTTTTAAAACTAGATCTAGACTAGATCTAGGCAATACTTTATGATCAAATTGAAGTAGAAGATTTTGTTATGATAGTTATTCATATTTTCTCAAAACTTAATGTATAACATATATGAAACATATGTCTTGACTTCATTATCCCAAGTTATTAACGCATACACATGCTATCTAGACAAATAGAGCCTTTTTTTTTCAGCCCTCACTTATAAAACATCGTTGGTTTTTTTTTTGAAAAAAAACTTTTGGACATTAAAAAAAAAAAAGCATTTCAAAGGGAAACTGTTCAAGTCTAAATTAGAAGCAAATAGAAACATTATGGGAGGAATTACTTTTTAGGCTGAAAGAAAGGGTAAAACGTCAATTGAGTGAGATATATTTAATAGCGATATTCACCGCGTATTTACATTTGTATTCTTTCTATATTGCCTAATATATCATTGGCGATATTCCGATAAGTGTCGTTTATTATGATACTCCATTTCCCTATATGTATTTGTACACTAAGATATTTCCAGATCTCATCACTATTTTCAGGTCTCCTTATTTCTATCCAAACGTATTGAACCTAAGTTTAGAAAAAAAAAAAGATTACATTCTCACATTCCTGACCTGAAATCTTTATAGACAGAAAGGATAGCGTCCCATAAAAGGAGTTACTGTGTAAGTCGCCGATCACTTGTTGTAGCCTAGTTAACAATGTCACTTCACTATTCACACCATTGTTACCTATGTGACCAATAGTACCTTGTTGATTATCGACCTTCCTTTTGTCTTATGCCCCCTCCTATAAGATTGCGTCCCATTGTTTGACCGTTAATGTTCAAATTGACTTGCATTGTTGGTATTACCGTACCCGGTGTATCTCAGTGCTTGACAGCCGCTACCGGCTTCCTGACCTGACACTTCTGACTGGAGTCCTAGCTTGATCACTAGATTCCCTTTTCAAGTCCATTACTAAAGGAATGTATTTATACATTTAGCGGTTGAGCCATTAGCTTCTTGATCTGTACCTAAAGGGAGCTCCCAGTCTTCCACAACTGCATTCATCAAGTGGACACCCTCTCTCTCATCTGCCATTACTACGTCCTGTGATAAGGTGATATTATCATCCACTTTCGTGGCTCTCCTGCCAACATAAGGTCCAGAAGCAACTAACAAACGACAAGCCTTCGACACTGGCGTAAGAGTAAAAAGACCATGGGCGAAGCCAGGATTTTTTTTTCGCGGGGGGGGGGGTATTGGTATTTTTTTCTTCCCCCTCACGGTAACAAAAATATGTATATGTATGTATGTGTGTGTGTGTGTGTACATAACCTTTATTACATTCTGACACTTCATTCTTTCGAAAGACGTTTATTGTGCCCTAGAATAGGTTCTTCCTGGAGTTAGTGGAAAAATTGTAGACTCCCCGCCATTGCCAGCAAGGGGGTCTGGGGGAGCGCTAGGAGCTCCCCCAGCGCGGAGCGGAGCCGCCAAGCACTATTTCTGGTATTAAAAGCCAACATAATGCCTATTTTGAGTTATCTACAGTACATTTTCCTGGTATTAAAAAGTTCTATTTCAAAAACCTAGTGTGCCATTATTACTGACTTAGACCCTCCAGCGCCGTTCAAGCTGTTTCCAAAAAATCTGTCACTGGAAATGTCTGAAGCCTCTTCCCACCTGCTCTGAGAACCTCTATGAATATGTGGAGCCAAGTTGTACTAGGATGTCATCGCAATTTTTATGTTCAAATTATTCGTAATTCATTTTGTCGGAGAACATGGCCCGCAAACCTCATGCGACGCTCTGTCACAATCTTACTAAGGGGTCGACTCCCAGGTGGGCATAGGATTTCCTTGACTTAGACCCGATCTCTATAACCGACTCTTAAAAATCTGTCTTAGACATCTTTGTTGAGCCACATTTAGTGTTTTTCAATTTCGGCAGATGACTATTCCCTGCACTTTATTAATGAAGCCCTGCCACTAGTAGAAATGTGTAACCTCTCTTGAATACGCTCTTGGAATTAGGTAACTGTAGTTTGCTTTAGATTTTTTATTGTCAAAATCATCTCTTGGGGGTTTTAAACTAAAAAATCTTTTGAGTTTTTTTTTTCAAAACTACATTTAGCTAAGGTCATAGGATTTGGTAAATGTAGTTTGCTTTAGAATAATATTGAAGATAGAGGTATTCCACCTCAAAACGTTTTGTACAGGGATTTTAAACTCAAAACCATCTGGAAGGGTTTTAAACTTGAAAGAAAATGCCATCTGTAGGAGAGGGTTTAAACTCAAAACCCCCAATTTGCTTGGCTACGCTCAAATAATTTTAGTGTGTAACTTTTTTTTATATTGAAGAGGTATTTTTAGCATCAAACCCCTCTGAAGGGGGGTTTAAACTCAAAACCCCTTTTTTGGCAACGCTCATAGCATTTTAAGTGCGTAATTTTCTTTTTTTTTACATTTTTAGCTTCAAACCCCATTTGGGGGGGGGGGGCGTTGATGAAGGGAAATAACTTATTTGTCAACAACATCATACACAAATATCATATATATATTAAGTAGGTGATGAAGGGAAATAACTTATTTGACATGCTAGCTAGCTGTGTGTATGTAAAATTGCCTTTAGACCTTGGTTCAGAACATAGATGATTTTTTAAATGTACGTTAAACACTCTGACATAAGAGGTCATCAAACATTTACGAAGGGAAACAATTCCAGAGATATGTATAATTTAAAGTATTCAATTCATTAAATGATCTTTAGATGTTGCACATTTTTTTCAAGCAATTGATGTATCAAAAAGAATTTAAAGTGCCGATACAGTTTGGACTTCATTGGTAAATCTATGAAACATTTAATTTTGTAGTAGATGATCATAAACTCAAATGGGTGCCTTTACATCGTGGTTTTACCACCTTGCCAAATTGTTAAGTAACTCTCTAGGAAAAAACACTAACTTATTGTTAAAAATCTTAATTAGGCTTTACTCTAATAGTTAGGAGGCGCGGTGGCAGAGCGTTTGGCTTCTGAACAGAGAGTTCCTGGTTCGAATGCTAGTAAAGACTGGACTTTTTAATCTTGGGATTTTTAGGCGCCTTTGAGTAAACCCAGCTCTAATGGGTACCTGACATTAGTTGGGGAAAAGTAAAGACGGTTGGTCGTTGTGCTGGCCACATGACACCCTGATCGTTAACCGTGGGCCACAGAAACAGATGACCTTTACATCATCTGGCATATAGATCGAAAGGTCTGAAAGGGGAACTTTTTTTTTTACTTACTCTAATAGTTCAACACTATTTAAACGATTGACTCACGATATTTTTTAATAGTGACTGGTTGAGAGACACTGACAGCTGTAGTTTGCTCCAAAACATTTGATGCATAACATCTGTACTCTCCTTCTTCTCTCTCTGAAAACCCTTTAAAAGTTAAGTCACCAGTGTTGGCATCATAGGTAATGTAGCTACTAGGAGGGATATCTTGGTTATTTCTTTTCCATTGAAATCTAAAAAAAAAAACAAGATTACAAAGAGAGTTTGTGTTTTCACAGAAACTCACAGGCGGCCCCGAAGGGTCTTCTGCTTTGTGGGCGATGCGGGTGAACAACAGTTTCAATATTTCCAGCACAAATATCGGAAGCTAGAAAGTGCAGACTAATAGCAAACAAAATCTTACCCTAACCCTCTATACAAATCAGAAGTGTGTGGTTCAAAAGTCTTGTGGACGTGATTATAATGTTTGGCTGGCTGACGTTATTATTATATTTTTTATTATTAGTATCTGATATGATATCAGACACCAGGAAAAGAAGACAAATGAGTTTGTCCTATTACAAGTCAACACTCGGCTGGCAAAAAGGACTCCTCAATACTGTGAAGAGACATCAACTGCCCTGGTTTGGTCATATTCTAAGACATGACTCACTGTCTAAAGACATCCTTCAAGGTACAGTGGAAGGATCACAAGGAAAGGGTCGACCGAAGAAAAGCGGGCATGACAATGTAAGAGAATGAACCGGCCTCTCTCTTGATATTCTGCTAAGAACAGCTACTGACCGGAAAAAAAATGGGGGGATTTGGTTATGCGAACTGTCACAGCACTGCTTCAACGAAAGTCAAGGGACAGATGATGAGATGATAAATGTATTGCTATGAAGAAATTGATCAGTGTAAATGTGTCCTGACATGCGATTAATTTGTCATTCTGTTTGAACTAAGGACAACGGTTAAAGGTAAAACACCAGACTCTTATTTGTAACCTCAGAACGAAATTCTTCCCTATGATCAAGAGTCTGATGGACCTTTGGGGATGAATACACTAGTTATAACTAACAATAAACACTACATATTAAATCTTGTTTTGACAAATGATTAATTTACTTACATTAATTTTTTTTTCCAACAAAATTACAAGTATTTGGTAAATTGCTAGTAGCTCGCATATGAAAGGGAAACATTGAATTTGTATGTTGAGCATGTATTTAATAATTTTCCAATGCAAACGATGAAATTTGAGCTTGGTGCTTCACACATTTATTTCTTTTAAACTTAGGACTCCCTGAGCAGGGTCTTCCCTAACAATTGCGGGGCCCTATTCAAAACGGACCCCTCGGGGCCCCGTCTGGGTAGGGATAAGGGTAATAAGTGAAAATTAATATTTTGTATTAGACAATAAATGTGTATACATTTTATTCATTCTTCACTAAGTACAAAATCATGATCAAATTTACTTTACTTTACGAGCCTTGCGTGTAGCAAAGTTATACATTATATCATCAAAATTATGTTACCAACATGGATCACGCTAAATAGCAAGAATTTACCAATTGTTCAATCTATCTTCGTAAACCGTTGACCTCGTATTAATTGATTAGTTTGAGGGGCGAGAAGCTTATTTCACCAGATGTTACAGTAAGGGATATTATAGTCGGAGTGTTACAAAGTACTTTGGTAAAGCAGTGTATCTTCCATTATCTACCCAGGTTTTGATGATACAAAGTACTTTGGTAAAGCAGTGTATCTTTCATTATCTACCGGGGTTTTGATGGAATTTGGTCGAATAAGCCATAAAAATTCTATATCATCTGCTGACTGGTCTGTTGATGACGTCAATGCTTGCTTAAGAATTGCTATATACTTTCGTATGTAATCATCTCTTGAAGCTGACAAGAAACCCAAATAGATTGTTGTTTGTTTTCAGTTGTTCAAATCTCGGGCTTATGAAAGTGTGGGGCCCACTTCGGTCACATAGGTTGCTTTGACGTAAAGCCGGCCCTGTCCCTGAGTCCATCCAAATCTAATCAGTACTTGACAACAGTTAAGGGCGCGGTAGTCATCGTGCCAGATCGAAAGACCTTAAAGAATTTATTTTACTTTTTTATAAAACCGAGAATACTAAATGTTTAATAGCAATAAAATGTCCAATTCCTTTTCGACCCAACTGTTTACGTACTTTCTCTGTTTTTTAACATGTAGAACTAGACACAGTTGAAATAAACAAAAGCAATTAATAAAACCTAATTGATTTTTGTAAAGATGGAAGTTGTTTAACGTTTCAAAAATTATTTTATCACGACTAGATCTACGTCGATAATTATTCTAGATCTAATCTGAAAATTGAAAGAGCTCTTAGAGCGAATTAATAACGTTTTTTTTAATAAATAAGTTTTAATTATTTTTTTTCTATTTATTTAATTTTTTTAGGATTATAAATATCTTTTTTTAGTTTTTGAGATCTAAACGTCACGCACGGTAGAACATACAAATAGACCTCATAAAACAAATAGCCGGGTTTTTTTTTCAAACTTGTTAACTGCTAAAATCCCAGAGATTCGAATTTTAATGGACATGTGCTTTTTTTATAAAACCAAAAGTTTTTGGAAAATCGTTAAAGCACATTTTATGATTTATTAGCAATACAAATAGATGGTTAATCTTTTAGTTCACCGATATGAAAGCATTGGTTAATAATCGATCGTGTTCAATGTTTCCACACTTCTCTTTGTTGGCAAGGGTTCGAGACGAAACTAGACATGGACAGATGAGGAAGTGAAAATGTGTACACTAAGAAGTGCCTACTTACGTTGGTTTTGGTATACCAGTAGCTTCACACTTGACAACAAAGTCAAGTTCACCCTTGTACAAAGTCACTGCTTCAATTGGATTGGTGATGTCTGGTGGACTAAGCAAGACTAAACAAATTTCAAATATACAATTTATACTCTGAATGTTTCAACTGATATTTTAAAGTGTTATAAACAGGTTCTGTAGTATTGTTTTGAACTCAATATATTCATTTGTAAACACAGAAAAACATATTTTATAGATTTAATAATGGCAAATGACTTTGGATTAAACATCTGTTACGGCTGTTATATCCTTTTTTAATAATATATGGGAAGCAACTATGATTAATTTTAAAAATTGACATTTGTATCAATTTAAAATGGACTGCCTTAGTTAAGTGGAGACATAGGTGAAGTAAAATTGGTAGCCCCTCTGAATGAAATAAAGGATAAACGAATGAACATTGCAATTTATTATGTATCTCTATTTAAATCAATAAACTATAAAGATGCCTAGCTCTAACACTATTTGCATAGCCGAATACTAGCTTTGAGCAAGCTTCGTAAAACATATTTGTACAGACGTCATAACATAAACTTTTAACGACAGTCACCTGATGGCAGCAGTCTGGAATTAATTGTTTACTTACTGCCAGGCTGTGTCCAGTAATTTATTAGTAATTTCAGTTTCGATAAATCAGTGCTGTCGTCGACAAATAGGAAAACCACAATATATTCAATGATCTCTAATGTTGTACTCAAAATGTTGAATATTCGCAAAATCAAAGTAACTGGCTCTTGTGTTAAGCATCACCTGTGCAGTCCAAACGTTAAAATAATACTTCGAATTGCATTTGTTTTTTTATGGCCGCATCACTGACCAGATTACCTCACTTTAAATTCTTTTGCCTAAGTAGGGATTATGAATTTCTTCGTTTTTAATAATAAATACCAACGAATAGCCAAAAACTTTCCATTGTTTGTCTATTCCCAATGTTTTGTTTTGTTTCCCTCTAACCAATTGTTCAGTTCAATCCAAGCACGGGAAGCATGAAATCGCTTCATGGACGGTTCAAGATCAGCTACAACACTGGAAATGTTTTTCCACTATGTCCTTCATTTGTGGGGTTGCTTTTTAGTGAGAACGATCGAGCACAAAACCAAAATGTAGTATTTTTATAGTTAGAATTAACCAGCCCAAAAATCTAAGCATTCGCCATTTCGTAACTTTCTAAAAACACAATTCCCACAGAGAATGCTGCTTTTCATCTTGATGACCTTTTCCAACCAAGTAAACGCCTTGCTAATTGATGATGTTCCTAACCCGCTGAATGGAAAGTCAAAATGTTGGCTCCTGTCTCCATCCTTTAAACCTGCACTTCCGTCTGACCGTGTCCGTGACTTCTTGCAACAAATTAAACGATTCGTTGACTATTTCAAAAGCCATCTGACTACTTTGACCTAGTGTTAGCGTTTGTATAAAAAAAATGTGTATCTTCTGAGTATCCAAAATTGATACTGCCGAAAGTAGCAAGTGGCTGAAGAGTAATACAGTTAAATAAAGAACGAGTTGTATCTTTCGCTTTTTGTTTGTGTTTTGAAGCACCAGAACTAAAAATAACCTCAGTCATGTACAGTTTATTTCCCTTTTTCGAAATACCACTCAAAGTAATTAATTTCCAATAGTTAATTAACTAATTGGTTAATATTTATTGATTGATTCTTGTGCTGTCAGGTAAAATAAATCATTGCGCAAAATTTTTGCTGAATCCGAGTCTTGGTGTTCAGACATAACGTGTACAGATTTTTTACTAGACAAACAAATACACAAATAGACAGACATTGATATAAGCTTTGTAAAAAAAATCTATTTCGAATTTTATTTTTCACATAGAAGTCGGCTGGCTAGTAATGTTGATTGAGCACTGCGCTAATAACGCAAAAGTCATGGGTCCGATCACCTTATTTTTTCTGTATATTTGTCAATAACTAATAACATGTGTATGTAATTTGCATAAAAGAGAAAATAATTGTATATCGTTTATACTAGGACTTACTTCTATATAAAGAAGAAATCTTTTTCTTAACAAAATAAAATTACAAAATTAGCCATGTAGTTGGTGGCACTAAAACTGTAAGAGATTTGTCAGCAAAAAATATTTTACTTGGCACTTCTCAATAAACAGTTAATGTATTTTTAGAGAATTCTTTACATAATTTTATACAAATTTTTTCTTAGACCTTGTAGTAAAAAAAGTGATAGAAAATAGTTATATTACCATCTGTAATACAATGACTTGTGAAGAAAAAACTGTTTAGCAGCAGTAGGGACTTAAGCTGTAACATGTTAATGAGTCTTGAAAGCAAAATTTCTGATTTAATCCCACCTGTAAAATAAAAATTTTTCAATGCAACCATGCCAAAAAAGGTTAGCACCTGGAATTGGTGCTTAGGTTTCCCTAACTGCTTCCCTCCAAAGCATCCAACTCCAATCTCATCATGTCCTTGTCATTTTTATTAGTTTTTGTAGAATATTGTTATATGAGTTCTAACAAATTAGTTACTTCATAAAAGTAGGATACAGTTTTAAGAAGTAGCTTATCACCTTCACCAAATACTTGTGTTTGTTAAAAAAAAAACACCAAAGAGATTCACCAAGAACAATAGATTATATACTACCTTAAAAAATGTTATCACCTGGAATTGGTGCTTAGGTTTCCCTAACTGCTTCCCTCCAAAGCATCCGACTCCAATCTCATCATCGTTCTGTGTTTATCAGGCGAGTTCATCCCTTCCACCCCCCATTACCCTTGCATGACCAGGGCGCCTCTGAGTCCGCCCAGTTCTGGTAAGTACCTGACTTTAGTTGGGGACAAGTAAAGGCGGTTGTTTGTTGTGCTGGCCAAATCGGCACCTTCGACATAGAAAGCCTAAGATCTGACCACAGCGCGGCCTACGTCATCACTCGTTAGAGGCCAAGGTTATGCGTCACTGATGATGCGTGTATGCTAAACCACTGTGTTGCTGTGTAGTATACGTAGAAATGTTTCTTTTGAAACAACTAGAATATTCATCTAAATATGTTTTAGGCTTTTCGAAACATTCATCATGGATTTAAACTCTAGATCTACAATGGTAAACAAATGTTGTCTCGTTTTGTAACGGTTCTAGATCTAGATGAAGATCAAGATGCTTTCCGATTACCAAAAGATGATGGCTTCGGCTTCGGCTTAGAAAGAAAAAAAATGGCCAGCGGTATTACCTTAGAAAGATTAGATCTACGTACCATTAAAGGAGTACTCTGAAGTTAGTAATTAATTCTAGATCTAGCATCTAGATTCTATTATATTAATATCTCTATTATAAAGTAGAATGTGAGGTGTATGCATGTAACTTATAGACATCAAAACCGCTTGACCAATCTTGATAAAACTTGGCAGGAATGTTCATTGGGTACTAACTTAGACCTTAGTGTATGTATTGTAGTCCTAAAATAAACTTAAGACACTAAAAAATAAAGTTGTCCGACTCTATTACAGCTATAGTAATTTATGGATCTAGGCCATGTCTATAATGTTGACAAGAGAAAAGATAGAAAGGATTTAGGCCTAGTTCTAATTTTAAGAAATACACTTTGCGCGGATAGTTTTTTACTTTGACACATGAAAATACAAAAGAAGATCCATTGGTTTTATTATATAATAAAATTAACCTTCAATTTTGTGTTTCAAAAGCATATTTTGCATTAATTAGTTCGTTATATCTGTGACTACAGATTTCCTGACGAACATTCTTTCATTAGACAATACCGCAATGAATCGCTTACTAAAAATTAATTCGTTTAATTGTTTACTTTATAATCCCATCCCTAGATCTAAAACTCTAATTTAACTCTAAGATGATAAAACTTCTCTTCGCACAGATAGTTTTATACTTTCTGTATTTTCGGTATCACTAAATCAAATATATTTATATAATGTACAGGAAATGTTTACAACAAATATAACCTAATAGTTAAAGATGTTTTTTCTAGTCAACTAGCTGCTAAAATTAAAATAAAACATTTCTGTTTGTTTATAAAGACTACTAATGCACTTTGTATGTAAATGTCACGCACATTTTTTTGAATGGACTATGTATGCAGCGACTTTCGTGCAGTAGCGTAACGTCGCAACATGCTACGGTGCTAAACCAATTCCTTAAACTTTTTTTTTTAAATCAGGTTTTATTTATTTTTTGTTTAGTGCCCCCATCCGAATAAAAGAAGATTATTTTTGTACGTTTTGTCTGTTTGTCGGTCTGTCCGTCACGATTAGATTCAGAAATAACACTAAAGGCTATTGTAAATCTGATTTAACCTTTAATTTTTCATTCAGGAATATTGCAATAATTTTAAGTATCTATTAAAGATTGTTCCGGATGTTTTGTGAAAAACAAATAAATGCTAGCGAATATTTGTTTGCTCTTCTAACTTATATTAGATTTTCTTTCCATGGTTAAACTTTGCAATAAACACATGATCTTTAATACATTTATCCGGTTTTTTAATGTAAATAGCATAAAAATGCTTTAAAAAATCTATGCTGATTTATATTTCATTAACTATAAAGTTGTTCCGGATATTGTTTTATAAAAAATAAATTATGTCAAATGATTGTTTGAAATCGCATAATTGACTAATATTACACTTATATTCTTTGACACTACTTCACTATAGTTTATTTATCAATATCAAATTTTTAACTTAAAACAAATTTATGTCAAATGACTTTATATTTTGTTTAAAATATCGACAATAGGTTGTTCAGGATTTTAAAATAAGAAAGTAATTTACTAGAAGCGATTATTAAAAATCCCTTTTTAGATAAATTACTGTTAATTTTCTGGCCGAAATATAATAAAAGTTTTTTAATCGGTCAAGAATGTTCCGGATTTTTTTTCGAATAATAAATCGACCTACATTACTTAACTTTCTTACAAATCGTCGCCAAAAATGATCCCAATTTTAGCTGAAAAATCTAATAACGCTAATAAATGTTTAAAATCCCTTTTCTAATAAATAAAACAAATAATTTTCTCATTTACGAAAATTGGTTGTTCCGGATGTTTTATGAAAAATATTTTAACTCTATTTATGTAAAATCGCACTTTAGGAAATCTAATTATGTATAATATTATGTTCCGATTTTTAAGGAAAACAACTTCCTAACACCAAAGTATGGTTTGAAAATCTCTCCATAAGTCTATGGTACATCTAATTTTCATAACAGACCATCCCACAAATTTAATTAACGGTATTTCATTAAACTGGAATTCTTATTTTCTCACACTATAAATATATAAACATCCGGAACAATCTATTACAGAAACTTAAAACTAATACGATGTTTCGAAAGGGAAATTAAATTTAAATAAGATTTTCATAACTTTTAGTCTTTTTTTTCTCGCTATTAACATGACGGACAGACAGACTGACAAACAAAAAAAAAGCATCTTTAATCCTTTTATATATATGTTATATACATATTTAGTCTAACTAGCCCATCAAATGAAATGCTAAAAGAACTCACTCGGTGCACCAATTTCTATGAACCATCGAGAAGCTGTCGTATAGAAGACATTTTTTAGTCTAATTAGGACGTGTGACGTAATGGAATTTTTTTCCTTTGACGTCATATGGAGTTAATTTTTTAAATGAAATGCTTAAAGATCTCACTCGGTGCACCAATGTCTATGAACCCTCAGCAAGCTGCTCGTATAGATGATATTGTTAAGTCTAACTAGGCCGTGTGGCGTAGTGGATTTTTTTCCTTTGACGTCATTTGGAATACATTTTTAAAAATGAAATACTAAAACAACTCGGTATAGTAATGTTTATTAAACCTCGTAATGTGACTCGCATTTTAAAAAGACATAATACCTAGATTTAGATCTAATCTAGATTTGTTATACTAGATCTAGATTTTTTTTACACAAGAGCTAGATTTTTTACACTAGATCTAGATTTTTTTTACATTTAGATTTAAGTTCTAATTAAAATCATTGTAGAATCTAGATCTAGAATTTCTTGATCTAGTTTAGAATGTTTATAGTTTTACATGATTCGGATATTCCTTTAGAGTTGTAGTCCAAACCTCCCGCAGGACGACGGGGGATGAGAGCGGGCAGGGTTTGAACCTGGGACTATCGATGAATCCTAACGACAGTCCAGCGCGCAAACCGCACTACCAGAAAGCCATGATTTAGACTATATCAAGATCTATAATTTTAATTTCTAGACTTAAAGTGTAGATTTTTATTTCTAAAGTCTAGATTGTCAATATGTCAAATACTATTTAAAAATTTAATATTACGATAAGTCTATTAATTGATTATCTAGTGTGTTGTTTTTTTACATAAATCTTATCTAAATTACATCTACATTACCCCAAATTTATATTTTATATCTAGATCTAGTAGATATAGATATTGAGAGTGCTAAATTAGAAGTTATTATTCTAGTTCCATTGAAATGAAAATGCTCAATACCAAATGATTATCTAAAATCGCTCTTCTGACATATTGTACATATCCGTAATGTGTAGGTATATTATCAATAATAGGCTATTAGTTTGTAACCAGTTTGTCATTAGGTAAAGAGCAATGCCTGGTCGTGCGGTTAGCGCGCAGTACTGATTATCTCTACGTTCTCAGTTCCATCCCCTGCTCGATGCCATCCTCCCTCGACCAGCCGGAGATTTTACATTAAAAAAAAATTTACAACGCCAAATAAATCTTTGAAACGTTATTACTTTTAAAGATCAAAACAAAATCACGTCTTGAATATTCCTTGCGAATATGCGGATCCGACAGGGATCCGTCTCCCACGGGGGCCGCCTCTGAGCTTGTGTGGCAACACAAACTCTCTTTGTAATCTTGTTTATTTCTAGAATCTTTTTTAACTTTATTATAGATGTTTGTCTCAAAAAACTGCCCAAATGGGTTGTTTTTTTTTTTTTGCCGATGTCTTTACCAGCAGCATTTAGGATTCTATAAAGTTTATTTTTAATATGTCAGGCAGTCATATTAAAACTTAAAATATTTAAGATGTGAGAAAGATAAAACATAGCCACGACCTTTTCACTAACATTAAACGAGGACAGTTTTCTTAGTAATCGTAATCTTTGCTGCCCTTTTTTGATGATATAATCAGTATTTGCAGTCAAATTTACTTTATTGTCTAGGATAGTACCAAGGTATTTAAAAGGTCTTAGATCCCTTAGTTCTAGTAGTGCCATCTTTAAATACCTACTTAACTAATTTAAATTCCTTAAACAAGCATCACGGGAACATCGATTTACATGTGGAACTAACCAACAATGGCTATTACTATTACACACCAAGTTTCAGAAGCTAGAAAAACCCAGGTTCGTTTCTTGTGTAACTCTATTCGCTAACCCCGTTGTCACAGCTTTCCTATTCTATTTATACTTATAACTCGATAGAATCTACCTTAGGTTTCGATACGTTTAGGTGTCTCTGGTTCAGTTCTAGTTAACGAAATAAAACAATTAACCACTAAATCAAACACAAAAACTTTAATCAGCTTTTCTGTATATCACACACGCTAGTCCCTCTCTGACAACACACTTCCGGTCATTCGCGCAGATTGTAAAATAGATTATACATACATACACACATTCAACCGTGACAACCGTATAGCTCTAAATTACATCTCTATACTAGTATATTTTGATCTATATACCAATTCTATTACAATAGATATAGCCTGTATGAATGTGTTGGCAATATTATAAATCCAGAGCTACATATAGCTCAAATTTTCTGTAAAAGAAATTACGAAAGTCATTTCTCTATTAAAAGAAGTTACGAAAGTTAGAAAATATAAAACCACAAACCTATATATACTACAATACTGCTTTACTATTACACACCAAGTATCAGAATTTAGAAAAACACAGGTTTTTGTGTAACACAGTATAGATCTTAATTACAGGTTTTATCAGTATAATTAAATCTATATATTAAAATCTGTATGAATGAGTTGGTAACATAGTAGATCTAGAGCTGCATATTATAAATGAGATTAGTAGATTTATGTTAACAAATTAAGTGGAATGGATCTATTGTTCTAGAATTTTATAATCTACATTTTTTTTGGCATCATGTATTCACGGTTCTGCGTATACCGTAGGCGTAGTCATATCACCACATGGGCACATGTGATTCGTGAAACATTCAAATAAATAGTAAACACTGCACTCTAGTTTTTTAGTTTAGGTGAAAAAGTAAATAGGCCTACTATTACAAGAAATCTATACTGTTAATAAAATACTTTAAATCAATATTTAACACATTTCCCAAATCAGTTCCAGTCATTCTATAGAATGCATTCTATGTAAATTAGGAAATGGAGAGATCCTATCTCACTTTGCCTAGAGTTTTTGGGTATTCAACAATATATATATATAAGACAAAATAAAAAAGCAAGCTGCTTACCTGCACCTGCACCTGCCAATACAATCGTCACCGACATGCGTCAAAGAACTCAGCAGACTAAACATTGATGTGGCCTGTCTGTAAGAAACCAGACTGGCAGACAGTCCCTGGTTGACAAACTATCTGCTGTTTGCCAAAAGTTCGGCTTAAACATCAGTCAAAGCAAGACTAAGATACTTGTCCAAAACACAAACACTGCACCTCAAGTAAACATTAATGGCCAACCACAAGAAATTGTTTATCACTTTGTTACCTTGGCTCCATCATATCCAACAACACTCTACTGGATAAAGACATAAACAACAGGATAGCCAAGGCAATGGCCACCATGTCACGGTTGCAGAAAAGAGTCTGGGACAACATATTGCTGACTAACAGTACTAAAGCCCTAGTCTACCGGACCTGTGTGTTGAGCACCTTGCTGTACGGAAGTGAACCTACTCTTGGCAGGAAAAAAAGCAGAATGTCTTCCACCTCCGATGCCTAAGGCGGATCTTTAAAATAAGGTGGCAAGAAAAGATAACCAATGAGGAAGTGCTACGAAGAGCAGGGTGCCAGGACACCCGCTCTTTTACAGTAGCAGACGCCTTTGGCTGGATTGGCCACGTTCGTAGAATGCCAGTAGGTCGACTTCCACAGGACATCCTGTATGGCGATCTAATAGACGGCAGGAGAGTCGCTGGTCGCCCACTTTTACGTTATACGGATGTATGCAAACGCGACATGAAGGTGGCACTGGACAGATCCACATGGAGAGAGAGCATAAAGGAAGGGTTACAGATTACAGATGTCATACACAACAGAAGCAGAAAGAAGAGTAAAATACAACGGCGCCTGGTGATTATATATGCCCAACCTGCGATCGCAGCTGTGTATCAAGGATTGGCCTCTTTAGTCACACAAGAAGTTGCAAAGGGAAAAGATCATCTCTCGAGACGTAAAATGCCACAGAGAGAGCAGTTCACGCGATAATATGAAAAACGACTTATTAATTGTTGTTTAAAATTATTTTCCACTTATATCCATAGTAAATAGTTTTTATTCCCTTTTTAAAAAAAAGTATAAAAAAATTGTTGTAAATGTAGTAGCTAGTAAAAGCACTTACATAAATGTATTACAAAAATGGTTTATACTATAAAGCCTCCAGTGTTTGTTACTATTAATATTGTGTACTTTTATGAAAACTGCTAGCATAATTAATTTTACAAATTATATTTTTCGCTTTCAGAAAAGAAAAAAAGTAGCCGTTGCATCAGAACTTTGAATGGTCTAAAATATTATGATGTCGGATTTTCACTATCTTTTCTAGTTTACGAGATCTAAACGGGACGGACGGATGAACAGACATTCCACACAAAACTAATAGCATTTTTTCCCATTTCGGGGGCCGCTAAAAACAACAACTCAACCAGGCTATCAAAAATCAAGCGCAGATAAGATATCGAACAGAACCACACTACTGGAAGATATGCTGGAAAGTAAGGAGTGAGGTTGTACCGAGATTTTTGTTTGAATTAGTTAATGTATTGCCAAAAACATTTGCAGTTTTTACATTTAATATTAGCTCAATTTAACTATACAATAAATCAATAGCATTATTAAATAAATGTCTTTCGATGTATATAAAAGCTGAAACGGAATTTAGAACATCAATCCTTTTTCCTTTTATAAAGCAGTTTAAATGTTTTGATTATTTTAAACAGCAAATAATTATCATTAGATTAAATTTGTGGTGTTTACAAAAATCTTTTTTTTTTGGTAGCTTAGGTAGCTTGTCACTATATCAAGTAGGGTCTATACTAGTACTTATGTATCTATATACACAGAAACCTACTAGCTAACACATAAGATGTCATATCAAAACTTAAGCTAGATTTCTGCAATGTTGTTTTTTTTTTCAAAATGGCGCTGCACTGTGGCGACATTAAATTTGTGCTTTTATTATTCATTATTATTGAATGTTCTTTTCTAATTAGTTATGCAGATGAAGACTTCTGTTTTCAAGGTGGGCTCCACAATGAGTATTTACATTCCACGTTTTACTAGATCTAGATTTGTTCAACTTTGGCTATTTGGTTAGAAATAAAAGAAGAAAATGGCGACCCAAGATGGCGGCCGATTTAGTACTAGATCTATTCATTATAGTAAAGATCAACTCCTCAAACTTCGTTCAAAGATGAAGCCTTTTCCACCATGTTATGCACATATAAATTGTCTCTACCCTTCCTCTATTAGTACAAGGAAAAGAGGGAAAAAAGGAGGACTACGGCAAAGACTGAGAAAAACAGGTTTTCGCCCACCACTTCCTACGATTATTCTAGCTAACGTCCACTCAATAAGAAATAAAGTGGATGAGATATGTGCCCATGTACGCTATGATCACGTTTTTAGGGAAAGTTGTCTATTGGCTTTTACTGAGACATGGTTAGAGGAGGATGACAACGACAACCTGATTGCTATTGATGGTTTCTCTTGCGTGAGATCTGATAGAACGGCTTAGTCTAAGGAGAAAAAAGGTGGGGGGGGGGGCTGTGTGTGTACATCAACCTCAAATAATGTACCAACTACACAGTTAAAAAGAGAATGTGCTGTCCGGATCTAGAACTACTGGCGCTCTTATTGAGACCTTTTTATTTGCCACGTGACTTTGGTGTTATTTACATAGTCCTGGTTTATGTTCCACCTACAGCCAAGACGGAAGTTGGAGCTGCAATCATCGCTGACGTAGTGCACGAGTTTCAGACAAGGTCACCGGACGCACCAGTAGTTATACTGGGTGATTTTAATAAATGCACCTTGAAGGTTGACCTACCCACCTTCTATCAACATGTCCGACAAGAGAGAACAGAACTCTGGACTTATGTTACTGTAACATCAAAGGAGCATTCACATCTCGTGAAAAGCCACCACTAGGATCATTGGACCACAAAACAATACAACTGCTGCCTACTTACTGCACGAAACTTAAAGAAGGAAAAATCATTCAAAAAACGTACAAGAATGGACTCAAGACAATATTCTCAAACTACAGGGATGTCTAGACTGCACTGACTGGAATTTGTTTAAAGTGACCACTTCAAATCTGGAAGAATGGCTCGACACAATGACAAATTACAGCAAATTCTGTGAAAACATGTGTGTCAGTACTAAGAGCATCAAGATATACCCCAACAATAAATCATGGGTCACTGCAAAGATAAAACGGGAAATAATCAAAAAAGAAAAGAGCATTTATGAGTGGCGATGGACAGACAAGGAAAATAGCTCAACGAAATCTCAACGTCGTTCTTGAGGAAGAGAGGAGAAACTGCCGCACCAAGCTGGAAGACTTGAGAAACTACCGCACCAAGCTGGAAGACTTGAGAAACTACCGCACCAAGCTGGAAGACTTGAGAAACTACCGCACCAAGCTGGAAGACTTGAGAAACTACCGCACCAAGCTGGAAGACTTGAGAAACTACCGCACCAAGCTGGAAGACTTGAGAAACTACCGCACCAAGCTGGAAGACTTGAGAAACTACCGCACCAAGCTGGAAGACTTGAGAAACTACCGCACCAAGCTGGAAGACTTGAGAAACTACCGCACCAAGCTGGAAGACTTGAGAAACTACCGCACCAAGCTGGAAGACTTGAGAAACTACCGCACCTAGCTGGAAGACTTGAGAAACTACCGCACCTAGCTGGAAGACTTGAGAAACTACCGCACCTAGCTGGAAGACTCAATTAAGACAAGTGACAGGAAACAGGCGTGGGGCATCATGAACAAAATGGCAGGAGCACAAGTCAAAATTAAAAATAATCTTGCTACAAGAGACGAAAAAACATTAGCCAACGAGTTAAATGATTTCTATTGTCGCTTTGACTCGAAAGATTTTAATTATCTAAGACTCAAAGCCCTTGAGAATGTCAATGTTAACAACTGTTTAGAATTAGCGATTACTAAAGAGCAAGTTTGTAACATTTTCAAAAACGTCAACCCAATGAAAGCTGGTGCGCCTGATGGAATAAAAGGGCGAAGCTTAAAAGATTGTGCTGAACAACTAGCTGAACCTTTCCAAGATATTTTTTCTACTTCATTACTAAACCATGAGATACCACCTGTGTGGAAGTCTCCTATAATTGTACCTGTGCCAAAGGTTTCCAAACCGAAGGAAATGACTATAGACATGTTTCACTTACTTCCATTGTGTCTAAATTTTTAGAAAAATTGGTTAAAATGTTTCTTCTGAATGATCTTTGTAATAAGTTAGACCCTTTAGAATTTGCTTACCAAAAGGGTAAAGGTGTAGACGATGCCATCCTAAATATTTTAAATTGTGTCTACAAACATCTGGACTTACCGAACACTTTAGTAAGATTGTTCTTTATTTATTTCTCATCAGCTTTTAACACTATACAACTTCATTTACTCATTGAAAAGATGAAAGCGTTGAAGATTAGTCCATACATAATACTATGGGCTAATGAATTTTTGACCCAGAGAGCTTAGAGGGTTAGGGTAAACAATGTTATATCAAATGAACGCATAGTTAACACATGGGCGCCCCAGGGGGCTGTGACATCGTCATTGTGGTTCATTTTGTACACCGATGATTTTTAATCCGATAGTCCTTTTTGCTCCTTCACAAAATTCGCTGATGATGCGGCTCTTCTTGCCCTACTCTCTGAGAGCTCAGACGTAAATGAGTATTTCAAAGAAATAGAACACATTGAAAAATACTGTTAAAATAATTTTTTATTATTAAATGTAAAAAAAAAAAAAATCAAAATCAATTTTCGTAGGGAAAAGTAGGAAAATGATGTTGTTTCTGTAACCTGGAGAGACTATTGACATTGTGCAAACCTTTAAATACCTTGGTACTATCCTAGACAATAAAAATCAATTTTACTGCAAATACTGATTGTATCAACAAAAAAGGGCAGCAAAGATTACGATTACTAAGAAAACTGTCCTCGTTTAATGTTAACGAAAAGGCCTTGGCTATGTTCTATCACGCTCATATCTGCAATATTTTAAGTTTCAATATCACTGCCTGGTATGGCAATCTGAGCATTAAAAATAAAAATAAACTTTATAGAATCATAAATGCTGCTGGTAAAATCATTGGCAACCCCCCCCCCCCATTTGGGCAGTTGTTTGAGACAAACATCTATTTTAAAAAAGCTAACAAGATCCTCGAAATAAAGAATCCCTCTCTGTGTCAGGATTTTGTGATTTTACCATCACAAAAGAGATACAAGACAGACACAAACACTCTTTTGTTCCCCTGGCAATCAAATCATTAAATAAGAACAATCTGGTATAAATTTTGTCACATGTAAATTATGAGTGAGTCTGGTGTATATGTACACTTTGGTTTCTTATAGTTATAATGTTTTTTGTTTGGTGTAATGCACAAATCATAAGACAAATTTCTATACGAACAATAAAAATTATTATTATTATTAACATCCTACCTTTCGGAATTCATCTAAGTTCTAAACTAGTTAATACTACGCTACTTCGAAAAATTTAAGAGATATAAATAATTTTACTCACCCAAAAAAAGGGTCCAAACAGTCACTTACAAAGATTAGACTAAAGATCATCCCAGGGCTAGCGAGACCCTTTATATCATGGTGGATTTGCATCTATTACATTTTTAAAAAATTAAATCAAGAAGCAAGTGACAATAAAAGTCAGTCTTTCCGATTTGTCTAGGTCAGCGTTTCTCAAACTGTGGTCCGCGGACCTCCAGGGGTCCCAGAGACGATCGAAGGGGGTCCGCAGGAAGATGAAAACTTTATACATTTAAAACTTCTTCTCTAAAAGCCAGTTTATCCGATCAGATAATTTTAATAATAATCAACGCGCCCCTGACTACTGTTTAATATTGGCTATATGACGAGCTAAGCCAAAGAATCAATCCCTTGGATATTCCCCGACTGGGTAGCACGTCATATCCCAACCCCAGATGAATCCATTCAAATACAGGAAGTAGTTTATTGAAATATCCATAAACCAGGAACTTAATCCAACATTAAACAAGGATAACACTAAATCTGGTTACAAAAATATATTCCAAATTTATATTCATTTTAAAATCTCATCCAACTCATCCATGTCATCCAACTCATCTATTTCATCAAACTCATCTATCTCATCAAACTCATCAATGTCATCCAACTCATCCATGTCATCCAACTCATCCATGTCATCCAACTCATCCATGTCATCCAACTCATTCAAATCATTTTTGTGTGCGTTTGTTACTTATATACTGAGCATTCGTTCAGCTTTTTTTACTTAAGGGTCCGTCGGCACGTTTAAACTATATAAAGAGGTCCGAGAACCTTTGGTCAAACTAACCACTTAGGAAAATACTTCAGTTGCCGGAATTTAATCGTGATATATAAATTTAAAAAGGTTGCCGTTTATTTTTTAAACTCATGATACTTACTCATATCCCCTTTTTATATGTTTTTTTTTGCACACTCGATTTCACAAACAATCATAACTCTTATTCCAAAGGCAGAGTGCCTAATTAATTTGCATTTTTCTCTGTCTCCCTGTCTCTCTATCGCTGTCTTTCTCAGTCTCTCTATCTCCCTTTTTCTTTTCATGTCTCTCTGTCTCTCTTTACTTCACTCTTTCTCTCTATGTCTTTCTCTCTCTGTCTCTCTCTCTCTCTCTCAGTCTCTGCCTCTCTTTTAATCTCTTTCTTCCTCTTTCTCTCTATCTCTGTCTTTCTCCACCAGTCTCTCTTCCCCTTTTTCTTTCTCTCAATGACTCTCTCTCTCTTCCTCTCTCTCTCTCTTCCTCTCTCTCTCTGCCTGTTTTTTGTATTTCTTCCTCCCTCTGTGTCTCTAACAGTACGACACTAATGAAATAGCTCCAGAAGTGCTAGTAATTAAAGTTTAGAGAAATAAGTGGCTGCCTAGTCGTGCGTTTGCGTGCTGGACTGTCGTTTCGATTTATCGATGGTCCCGTGTTCAAACCCTGCCCACTCCTATCCCCGGTCGTCCTGCGGTTTGTTTGGACTAGGAAGTAAATTATCTTCAACTTTCGTAAACATTTAAAACACTTTTACAAGTGAAGTTTCAAGTTCAATTGTTGTGACAAATAATGAACTTGACACGTAGCACAAAATGGCAGTAGGAAAACAGTAGAAATAAAACTACTCAAACAATGGCTAACAATAACAAGTGGCGGATAAGATGTTGAACAGAACCACGCTTTCTTTTTTTAGCGGTCCCCGAAAGAAGAAAAGACGCTATTAGTTTTGTGCGAAATGTCTGTCCGTCCGTCCCGTTTAGATCTCGTAAACTAGAAAGATATTGAAAATCCGACATCACAATATTTTAGACCATTCAAAGTTCTGATGCAACGGCTACTTTTTTTTTTCCTGAAAGCGAAAAATCTAATTTTTAAAATCAGTTATGCAAGCAGATGTTTAAAGAGAAAAAGCTAATTAGTATTCATTATATGTTAGACCTAATTTAAAACGAATAATAATCTTATAAACTTCCTTTACTTGAACTTTTCTTTTATAGCGGAAATTTTTTTTTTTTTTTTACGATTCGAATAAGATTGAGCCTTTTCAAAACAGTTACATAACTTTTAAGACTTCAGTTAGACCAAGAGAGGCGCGGTAAAGCGCTTAGCTTCCGAACCGAGGGTCTCGGTTTCGAATCCTGGTGAAGAATGGGATTTTCAACTTCGGAATCCTTGGGCGTCTACCCAGCTCTAATGGGTACCTGACATTAGTTTGGGAAAAGTATAGGCGGTTGGTCGTTGTGCTCTCTACATGACACCCTCGTTAACCGTAGGCCACAAAAACAGATGAACTTTACTTCATCTGCCCTATAGATCACAAGTTCTGAAAGCGGAGCTAGTTAGGCCAGGTTCACATCTAACTTCACTTTCACTTTAAACTATCCTATGATCTGCTGCACCGTTGGGACACTACACAAGATCTGTCAACCTTCTTTCTCCATACTTATCTCTCATTTGTCTTTGATGTAATTTCATTTGGATGTTCTTTCTGAAAATATTGAAGCCTGCCTGGTTGGACCACTTCGGGGGCCGATTTTAAGTTTGTGTTTTCACACAAACTGTCTTTGTAACCTTGTTTATTCAGTACTGAAGAGATTACCTTGCCAACAACACATAAGACACTAACATAAGTTTACGGTTTACACAACAATTCACGTTAAATTTGTTCATAAACTGTCCAAACGTGACGATCACTGGGCTGTCCGTTGTCCTGTATTGTAGACGAACGAATTTATTGGGATTCTGTTGGAAGGATCTGACCTTGTTTTCTATGGAAGCCCAAAGCTTCCAAGAAATAGAAATGTTTTTGTTGGTGCGATTGAATTCCTGAACCTGATGTTATGTACCACAAAGCGGGCTAATCAACAAAAACAATTGTTCATGTACATCACTCAGTCATAAGTCCCACGCCATTGTATATAGGCTGAACTCTATTACTATGAACCTTTTCCCAAATCACTAGTAGAGAAACCTCCAAAAGTTGACAGACCGGTACTGGTTTCCTGATGTTAACCCAAGATTGAGGACATTGTAGTGACCTCCTGAGGAACTTAGAGGACTAGATATAATCTAAGATTAATTATGCATTCCAGTATGTCTGGTGTGGTGATAATAATAATGAAGTTCTGAGACAACTTATCTCCATCAGTTGACTCCGAGAGGTCCTGGAGTTCTGGTAGAATCACCACAGACTGAAAAGATAAAAATAGTATCTGTGAGCAATTTGTATTTATTTATTGATTTTTCTTTTTTTTTGTGTGTGTGAAATAGTCCCCAGTACAAATAAAGCACCACGAGCCAGTCCAACCTGGATATAAATCTCACACCAAAGGAATGTAAAAAAAAACATTATTCTTTGCCATGTAACGCCTTCATTTGGACAAACCCTTACCTTACAAAATTATAGCAATATTAATAATAATATTTTTCTTCTTTTAAAGCAAAGATATCTATATTATAAAGTAGAATGTGAGGTGTATTTATGTATGTTTGTATGTATGTATGTATGTATGTATGTATGTATGTATGTATGTATGTATGTATGTATGTATGTATGTATGTATGTATGTATGTATGTATGTATGTATGTATGTATGTATGTATGGATTAAAGATTTTCTGACAGGGAGAGAACAAACTGTAATAATAAATGGCTCTAAATCAACACCAATAACTGTAAACTCAGGTGTACCTCAAGGAACAGTCTTGGGTCCACTACTATTTTTAATTTACATAAATGATTTACCAAATTACATTAGTTCAAAAACAAAAGTCAGATTATTTGCAGATGATTGCATAATATATAGATGTTATGACATGATTAGGAATTAGTTATTTGTTTCGGGAATAAGGGTAAAGTTTTACTTAGCGACAAATGACGTGACAGATCTTTAAAAAACAAGAACGCTCTTAGTGACGCTAGAAAGAGGATGCTTTGTGTAGAGCAGTAGAATTTAGATACGGATTTACGGACATAGCTGACATAGGACGATTCCCTTCTTAATTATTAAATGGATTTGTAAACAGCATCAGCGTCGACTACATATTTTGTTTGTTTCGGCTTTTCGCCGGTGTTACTGAAGTAGTTTTGAGTTCGGTAGTACCTCCAGTCAAACGTAGATCTACACTAGATCTATCTACAAGCATCAACACCGCGCGGAAGCCTGAACAACGTGGCGACCCCCGACTCGGAGCTTACTGGCAGCAACATCAAGAAGAATAGAAGCCCTCTGTTAGGAGGAGGCAGAAGTTAACGTCATCGGCCTAGTCTGCAGCTAGACCCTGATTATACAGCTACGTCGGCGAAGGAAAGCCAGTGAGATCCTGGACTTGTAGAACTAGGAGGTAACGAAATATAGATCTAGATCTACAGTTGTGATTTGTAAGTGCCCATACTTGTGGCATCGTATTGAAGCTTCTATCGAGAAGGCTACAGTTTTGTGGAGGGAAGAAAACCGTCCTGTCGATTCCGTACTGAAGAGATATCGCCTGCCCGGCATAGTGAGAACGAACGTGAAGGTCACCGTCTGCAAGGCCAAGATCGACCGTTGGGGTCATGCCAAAGAATTTTTGACGTAGGAGACATCGTACTGCCTACGGCACTTAAGTACAGTAGTGCTAATTTGATCTACAGCTCGGCTGAATTCTGTGCTTCACGTTAGATAGCCAGATAACCGGTAGTTTAGCACTGGACTTTGACTTTGTCGCTGTGTCAATAGTTGGACCGTTCCAGATTCATTTTGCACAGACGACCACCTGGAACCACCGTACCTGCGTCGGAACCAGCAGCCGGAACCAGACTCTACGCCACCGACGAACCGGAGCCAGACGACAGATCACCGTGAACACCAGAACCAGACGCCGTACCACCGAAGAACCGGAGCCATTGCAGACCAGTACCGGAGGACCTTGGAGAGCTGAAACGTTCGTTGGTCTTGTCTCACCGCTAGGGAAGACATCGCCGTGAGCCTTGCCGCCGGGACAGACATTAGCGTAGGAAGAGTGGACCCGAGACTGACTGTGGAGTTATCACCGCTTCTTAGACAGATAAGTCAAGTGTTATTTAACTACTTTCTCCTTAGAATAATTAGAGTCTGTAGGGAAGTGACCACTCGCTAGATTATCACTACCAGGTTAAATCGTGGTGGATTGGGGATATCCTTAAAATTAGGTGTAATCTAGCAAGAGGTCCATATATATGTTTAGCTGTTCATTTGTCCTGTATGTGAATGTGAATCATTTAGTTAAGCATTTTTAGTAACGTCATGTATTAATTGTTTGCAATACTCCCGTCTTAAGTCTTACTGTCAGACGAAAGTCTCATTCATTAGAACTAGATCTGTAGTTTGGTGTTTATCGTATTTAAGTTTATTTTCATAGTTATTTGTATGAGGTGTAAGTTATATACACTCCTGGCTGTGAAAGCAGGTAAGAAGTAACTAAGATCTAGCGTAATCTAGACTAGATCTGTGGAACAATCGAGGTGAAGCCTGATTGCCCAGTTGTAATTTTAGTATTTGTAAATAGACAGGTTGGTCTATTTACCGGCCACTCGTGTTGAGTAACACGGTGTCGGTTGAGTGTGCGTGTGTCGCACAGCGTATTCAGTCGGGTCAAAGTGTAGCCTACACACTTGTACCAAGGATACTAAGTGTATCTTGGGATAGGGTAGAAGTGGTTATTAGTCTAAGTTGGTAGTTAGACGCCAAGGGTTTTGTTTGTTGGTATAAGAGGTACCATAACGTAGGATAAAGTAACAATTAAGGAATATGGCAACTACTTCAGGTTACGACCTAGAAGAATTTAGAAAAAAGCTAATTCATGAAGCCAAGACAGAATTAGAACTGCGAGGCAAAGAACTAACTGCCTATGTGCAGCAGATGGTGGCGGCAGAAGCAGAACGCCTAGAGAGAGAAGGTTAGGGAAGCGGAAAAGGCCAGAGAAAAGGAAAAGGCAGAAGCAGAACGCCTAGAGAGAGAGAAGGTTAGGGAAGCGGAAAAGGCCAGAGAAAAGGAAAAGGAAGAAGCAGATCGCAGAGAGCGGGAAAAGGTTAGAGAGGCAGAAATGGTGGAAAGAGAGAAAGCTAGAGGCAGAGAAAAGGAAAAAGAAGAAGCAGATCGCATAGAGCGGGAAAAGGTTAGAGAGGCGGAACGTGTAGAGAGGGAGAAGAAAGAAGAGGCGGACAGAAAAGTGAGAATTCAAGTTGAGAAGATGAGGATAGAGGCTGGTGTAAGTGTGCCCATCGAAGGGAACAGCAACAATAGTGCCAACATAGAAAGCCATAGTAGCGCCGCATGGATGAAAAAAAAAATACAACCTTTTGCGGAAGACAAGGACGACATCGGCGACTATCTTAAACGCTTTGAAATTAAACTAGCAAAGTTTAATGTCCAAGAGAGGGAGTGGTCCGAAATCTTGTTGGACTTCGTACATGGGAAAGCCCTCACGATTTGCCAGAGCCACGATCACTCGATGCAAAACAGCTATCAGGTGCTAAAGAAGGAACTGCTAAACGCATACGGGCACAACGCGGCAACATTCCGAAAGAAGTATTACGAAAACACTCCATCCAGCCAAGTTGATCCACAAACAACTATCAACTCAGAGAAGGACTTCTTCACTAAATGGCTCGGATTCGAAAATGTGGAGAACACCTACGAGGGGTTGAGGAACTTTATTCTGGTTGACAATTTTATCAATAAATGCGACCCTCAGCTACAGTCTTTTATAAAAGAAAGAAACCCTAAGGTAATTGAAGACTTGGTAGAAATTATTAGGATCTTTAAGAATGCTTATCCAAACAACCCACTTTCAGTTAGAGACCACAAAAAAGTTATTGACCTGGTAAATTATGTAAAGGGAAATGATAGCAATGATAGGGAGTATTGTAGAAGGAATGATGTTAGTGATAGGGACACCTATGGTAGGAGAAATGATAGGTCCAGGGAACGTGGGAACAATGGTCGGGATAGTTATGATGGCATAAAGGATAGATCCTGGGAAAATGAAAACAATGGCAGGGAAAGTTATGATAGGAGAATAGATAGACCTAAAGCAAGTGATAGAAACCTTAGGGAGGTTACATGTTTTAACTGTCAGGAAAAGGGACACATGGCATACCAGTGTAGGAAACATAGAGGGAATGGAGCTGGCAATAGGAATACACAGGATAATAGTGGCACTAGTGATAGGAGAGGTAATCAAGGAAACCGTAGACAAGAGAGGGATAATCGGCCACCAGATAGGGTTAATTTTGTGAGGAACATTCAAGGTAGGGAACAGGATAATGGAGATAGTGAACCAGATGAAGAAATTAACTACGTTGATTGTGGGGAAGATAGATTTAAATTATATCCGGGCACGATAAATAATAAACAGGTAAATGTGATCCGGGACACAGCTAGCAGTACACTCGCGGTTAGAGGGGGATTAGTTAAGTCCAATGATTATTTAGGCTATACCAAATCAGTCAGATTGGCAGACGGCGCAGTTAAGAGGTTCGAAGCGTGCAAAGTGTTTCTTCGATCTCCATTGTACACAGGGTATTGTGAAGGGGTAGCCATGCCGAGGTTATCTAGAGATGTTTTACTTGGAAATGTAGCAGGTGTCAGATACGCTTCTGACAAACAGGTTAGAAGTTGGACAAACAGGTATGGCAACATGAGGCGAAACAAACCTAGAAAGGACAGAATTTGTTTTAACTGCCATAAACATGGGCACATCGCTAAAGACTGTTGGAGTAGGGCAGAACAATCTGAACAGAAGATTGCGAGTTCGGATAGGAGGCACAGGTCTGTATCCGACATTGATGATAGAAGCGATGACGGTGGTAGCGGTAAGCGCACGTCATACAGAGGAAGAAGGACACACGCGGGCTATAGTGGTGTAAGAAGAGATGTTAACTCCAGTTGGAGAGAACAAATGTATGGGTCGTGTAGATAGCCTGTGAGACATAACACTATACAACCGTAGTGTAAATAAGTTGGATTTTATTTAAATTGTTTATTCTTAATTCATTGACTTAACTAGTAGTCATAACTAGACGGGTATTAGGTTATGTTAAGGTATTTTGAATAGGATATTATGTCATAATATACATGCAATTGGGTATTATTAGATTGACTCATGTTATTTATTATGTATGAATATTAATATGTATGAATTGTATGTATGGAAGTATGAATAGATAGGGCATTTATAAGGCGAAGAGGTATTGATATCAAGGGAAAGTAAGTTTTATTAGTTATTCCTTGTTGGTGATCATGATCATACATCAGTAAAGAGTTAGGTCGCGCTGGGACAAGTAAGTGGAGAGAGGAAATAAAATACACTTGTAAATGCCCGAACGAACGTTAGGAGCGATTTATACCGCCAAACTCTCGCCTGAAGGTGTCCAAAAGCACTGCTGGCCCTGACAGTTATCAAGCGTCTTAATACTATGCTTTCTAGATATGTGAATTGGTCTACCACGTAAAGGGGCTTCCATTTACGGTAATCTTTCGGGCTGAGTAGGTTTTATGTGGTGACTTCTGAAACATGACTTCTGTATTCCCGAGGTTTATACAGAGATGCTAGGATCCTAGCGTATCGAGAAAGCTAAAAGCTAGATAAAGAGCTAAACAAAAACCGATTCATTTCATGGATCTATTACACATTGACTGTGACTTGACTAATCGAAACTAATTGTGCTACAACTAACTTTGTATTTTTTTTTCTTGTTTTTTTATTTTTATTTTCAGTTGGCGTGTCATTAAGGAGTCGTCGTATGCCAAGTTCGACTCAAAGCTTAGAAAATTTCCTGAAACAAATATCGTCCTCCTGGGATTTTTATAGAGCTGGAAATATTTTCACAATGTAGATGATGAAATTAGGCGGGAATTTACATTTGTGCCTTCCATACAGAAAAAAAGCAGACGTTGTCATTTCCGATTATCGTTCTAACGTGACAAATCACGTTCTAGTTGGCGTTCACGTTCGACGTGGCGACTTTCTTTTACCGTTTTCTTAGCAGCACGGTTATCGCGTTACAAAGGCGTCCTATTTTGTGAAGGCTTTTGCTAAGATAATAAGTCATAAGTACTCAATAAAAACCTTACATTTTTGGTGGCAAGCGACGACTTGCCTTGGTGTAGAGACAATATTAAAGATGCAAGCGTTAAATTTTTACCCAACATGACAGCTGAGATTCACCTTGCGGTTTAGTCCAGATGCGATCACGTGATAATCACAGGCGGGTCGTTTGGTTGGTGGATCGCTTGGTTGGCCAATAGAATAACTATTTATTATAAAGGTTTTGTGAAGAGATATTCTCCTTTGGAAGAGGGATTCAGCGCTCGAGACTATTACCCGCCTGGATGGATAGGGTTGCCGTAGTCAAGTCACACCTTTGTTCTGTCACAATGTAGTCTAGCCACATCTTAGTTTATTCACACCGTTGTCCTGTCACAATATAGTCTTGCCACATCTTAAATTATTCACATCGTTGTCCTGTCACAATGTAGTCTAACCACATCTTAGTTTATTCATACCGTTGTCCGGTCACAATATAGTCTAACCACATCTTTGTTTATTCACACCGTTGTCCGGTCACAATGTGGTCTTGCCACATCTCTGTTTATTCACAACGTAGTGTTGTCACGATGTACTCGAGTCACATTTTGATTCATTCACTCCGTAGTCATGTCATACTGTAGTCCAACCAAGCTGTTGTCCAGTCATACGCAGTTCATTGGTTTCGTAGTCCGGTCACACTGTAGTTCTTTATTTTCGTAGTTCAATAGTCCTGTCATGCTGTAGTCCAGTCACTCAGTAGTTTTTTTTTTCTTCTGTCTCTTTGAAGAGCGTTCTAGATCTGGGTGTTGATGACTTATTCTGTTCTAGAAATTACTAGATTTGTCTTGAGATCGACGCGCGGTAGATTATATAAAGACCGCCCGCGTAACGTTGACAGACAGACATACGGAGACAGCCGTGAGACAGAATAGCGGAGACATTGCGTGACCCGTGCGTGGTATACCATTTATCGTGTAAGTTAAGATTTTTCTTTTTCAAGGCCTTGCTTGTATTTGTAATTATATTTTCAAACTCTTGTATTGTAATATTTTTACATGCCATTTTTGTAAAAGGGTTTTGGTCAACCCTTCCAATTTGTATTGAGTAAATGTTTGTTTTTTTTTTTTGCTTTATGTGATACAGTTAAAAGTACTATTCGAGTTATCTTTTATTAAACATTAAGTTGATATTTTACCTTCCGATTTCTTGTGTCATTTTTTTTGTTATTCATTGTAAGTCTTTGATTAAATTCAGACTTAAGATAAGTGACACAACTGCTTTTCTATTGTCACGTTCCCCTAGGCAAGCCATTTAAAAGTAGAATTCAATTCGTAATACGTGACATAACAAAAATCAACTATAAAAAATTTCCAAAAAGTATATTAGCTGTTTTGTATCGAGTAGGGAAAAGAAATCGTACTTGACTAATGTTGGGGTATAAGTTGCATTAGTCACATTTAGTAGGCTTGAGCCCTCATTGAATAATGTTGTTAATGCATTTTAAAAGCGATCACGGTAACATTGTATAAGATACTCCCTTTTGTCTCCCCTTCTTTCCTTTTCCCTAACTGGTCCAGACAAGGGAGACGATCCTATCACATTGAGAAAACTAAAAGCATGAGAATGTGCTAAATAAAAACAAATGAAAACATTTAATTCTAATGGAACAGATTTAGTATTGTTAGTCTAGTTCTATTACACATTTAATCACATGACTGATACATACTATTTAAACAGGCAATCACCAATGATCCATACTAATTAAACAGGCAATCACTAATGGGGTAATTGTATACATGGCAATGTAAATATTTATATTCTTATAACTTATAACCATAGACATATATTATATCTAGACTGGAAACCGGAAATAAATTCTTATCCACGAATGATTGATTCACATATGTATCTATTTATACATTTTTATGTACGTAAACTATTGTTTCAGGCTTTAAGGGGAGTCGTCCCAATCAATTTTTTTCTGTCTCAGAAAAATAATGATCTTTAGTGTTCAAAGTTTAGAAATAATGCAAAATCATTTCTCGGATATTCACGCAAAAATGTGAAACAATGTTATTTTCTGTTTGTTTCCATTGAGATAATGTTTCAAAAATCCTATATGGAAATAATTCATGCTAATTTAAATCATCGTATTTAAATAGATTGATTACCTATATCTTTCTAGGTTATGTGAGCTGGCGCTCCTAGATCTAATTTTTTATCTATTTATTTCTGTATATTAATTTTTGTAAACAATCTAGGCTAGTGCTGAGTGCATGCCAGCTCTTTAACTTTAAAGTTAGTGTAGACGAGTCATGACCTGGCTCTATAGATAGAACGGATGCTGCCGTGTCTTGTCTTTTTTCCGGTGTTGACCGCTGGTCAGTGCTTGATTAGCTGGTCTGTGTGACCAAGCAGTGAGTTAGAAAGTTATTTTTAGTGTTGTTCCTGTGTGGACGTGCTCTGTGTGGACTGCCTGTAAGTTGAGAAATTGTTTTATTTTTACTTGATATATTTTAATTAGGATTGATTGTTGTTAGATTGTTTTGATGTAAACGGATAAGTGCCGTGCATCACCGGCTTAATTACTCAGCCATTGTCTATGATGGGACTGGAAGGTCCTTTAATCTGGATAGCTTCATCCCCCACCCCCCAGGAGCCATCCCTAATGATCTCCTTGTTGCTTTTCTATACACTGTTTTATTACCTTTAGTTTCTAAAAGTATTTCCATTAATATTAGAATGATTATTTTATATATTTTTTATGTTTGTTTCTATTTGTAATTGCAGGCTATAATTCCTGTCTGCCGCAGTTATTACTGTTGCCATATGTCTTTTGTTTTATTGCTGCTGTACAACGGCCATTATTTTGGCTGCCTTACTGCCTGTCTGCTGTAGTTTTTGCTTTACTGCTGCTAGTAGCTTACTGTTTAGTGTTGGGGTAATTGAGGTTATTTGATGGTTGGTTTAGTAAGTAATAGCTAGTTTGTTAGTGCTTGTAGTTGTAGATTTAGCAACATAGATCCAGAGGCGGCAGAGGGTTTTGGTTAGTGGAGTTGTTAATGTGAGCAGGTCAGGGTGGCGCTACTGAGTGAGGCCCTTAGCTGTTACTTGCTGCTCAACATTTATTCTTTTTTTTTTCAGTAGGCGGGTGGTAGCTCTACTGGGTGGGCCCAATCTGTGCACCTCGGTATGGTGACCAAGGGGCTAGAGTAGCCTAAGCAACCAGACAGCACAATTAAACTAAGCTAAACTAAATAAAAACAGGATAACAAACTTTAGTTTCGGATAAATAAACAAAACGAAACTTTATTTACATATGCGAAAATAAATCAATAATAAAATATATACACTACAATAAACTAGTCTAGATCTACAATATTCTACTTATACTATAACCAACCCATAACTACAACTAAAACAAGAATACCTAAGCCTTAGTACCCTAGTATTGGCATTCCCTAAGAACAGAAAACAGACTATAAGTACTTATAACTAAGTTCACTAATCTAAGCCACTAAGGCTACACTACAAAACAAAAACTACACTATATTCTAGATCTACCGCAAGAATAATAGCAGCTATAATCAGCAGTGTAATTGCAGCAGCTAAAAGCAGTAACACAGCAGTTAATTTCAGCAACTAAAAGCAGTAACACAGCAGCTATGCAGCAGCAGAAGTGCAGCAATGCAGCAGCTATGCAGTAGCAGCAATACAGAAGTGCAGCAATGCAGCAGCTATGCAGTAGCAGCAATACAGCAATACAGAAGTGCAGCAATGCAGCAGCTATGCAGAAATTATAGCCTGCAATTACAAAATAAACAAACATAAATAATGATAATAAAAATGAATAAATATGAACTAGACCTAGTCCTAGTCTAGCACATACACCTAATACAAGCATGAGGTAATTTCAATTACCTACATGTAGCTAATAAAAGCAATACCAGCCACAACCAACACAGGTCAGGCTAGACTACAATAGACACAAGCTGGATCTAAATGATAGTATATAACACTAAACAAGCCGCCATGACAGCGATGCCTAGGCCGCAGCCATCTTTTACATTAAAAAGAAGAACAAATCGCCAACTTAAATGGAGTGGTTATCCTAACAATAAAAATATTAATAAATTACATAGGAAACAAAATAATAAAGTATTTACACCTAGACATAGTATAGAAAAGCAAAAGCATTAAGGCGGGGGCAATTGGGTGACACTAACCAAATCTACAGAGCTTCCGGCTCCATCAGAGGCAATCATGGCTAATTAACTAGCCAGTGACGCCACTACACTAATCAGTCTGCATCTAGACTATAGCAATAGATGCAGAAACAATCAATACTAATACAATAAAAGAAAGCAAAAATAAAAAACAATTTCCAACTTACAGGCGGTCCCAGCCGAAATAGCACTACACAAAACTAACTCTACACAAACACCACTGTCCGCACTGACCACTGGTCAAGACAAAAAAGAGCTCAACGTGGTCCCGGAGCTAGCTATAACTGGTCAGCGCGAACGTATCGGAGAGCATGACGTCATACTAATTATCTAAAACTAAACTGGACTACCTATTTCCCTAATTTGTACCTAGCCGTACACAACAATAAAACCTAGCAAATTACTACAGACACGGACTACAAAACATTATATACCAAATTAAACAGCATTAAAAAGAGAACCTTAAAATTTAAACCTATAAAAATACAAAAAGGAATATAAAAAGTTATTTCTATTCTAAACTCATATGGGGGCTCTATACAGTTTACAGACCTGCACATAAACTGATATAAAAAAAATAACAACTAATCCAACACTAATGCCAAAGACAAAATAAGCAGAACTAACCTGGGACAAAAAATAGAAAATAACATCCACAGCTCTAAGGCTAGTTAACTATTTTAAAAACTACTTTTCCTCTACGAGTAAAACACAAATAACAGAAAAAGGCTAAAACTAGCAGAAAGTTATAAATAGCGGAAACTACAAAATAATCAGCACTGAACTATAAAAATTAAAAAGGACACCAAATCACAAACATCATAGCCCTGGCCTATGTAAATAATATAAATTAAATTAGATCTAGGAGCGCAAGCTCACATTAAGTTTAGTTAAGTAGGGTTGATAAATTATTTATTAGTGCGTATAAATAGTTTTTGTTTATTTCTAAGTTTATTTTCGTATTCACCTATATTTGTATTGCTTTGTCAGTTGGTTGTAAATAAAGTGTATATAAGTTCCTGTTAAAATTTCAGTTTGTTATTTTATCTTTAGTTAGCTAGTCTCGTTTAGTTAAGTTTAATTGTGCTGTCTGGTTGCTTAGGCGACTCTAGCCCCTTGGTCGCAGACCGAGGTGCACAGATTGGGCCCACCCAGTAGAGCTAACACCTGCCTACTGTTATAAATGAATAAATGTTAAGCAGCAGATAACCAAAAAAGGCCTCACTCAGTAGCGCCACCCTGACCTGCTCACAGTTATTGATCTAAAAATTGCAATATAATAATTATGAGACGAGGGTATTCTTATTTTTGATGTTCAATGACTAGATCTACATCTAAAAATTAAATAATAAGTTACATTCATAGACATATATATATATATATAGACTGGACGATAAAGAACAAATTATTATGGGAAACATTTGGGAAAAGATAAGTTTGTATGAGTTATACAGCAGTAATGAGCAGTGTAAAATAAAAGGTATTTATAGCTTGTTTTTTTCAGCCATAACCTATATAATTAATAGACCCCTTTCTGTATTATTATATCTCTAATCGTGCCTTCCAAATCTATGTCAGGCGAGCATTCGGATTATCTATTTTGGGTCTTCTGCTGAAAAAAAAAATCCCTTAATAGATGTATTCAGCTTTAACTTGAATTTTGCTTATGACATCGCACTAAATGCAAAATCGGGCTAGTAGGCTACTAAATAAGATTATAATAACAAAATTAGCAGCACACAATTATTGGACGACTGGTTCTTAGAGACAGTGGAGTTCAGTAACCAAGATAAGAAGTATCCAAAAAAAAACTGCGTCAAAGCAATAATAAGCTAAGCAAGAGTCTACTCCATGTATGTCAAGAGATTTTTCAACCTTTAGAATGTATACTTTGGCCTATCGTACTTCGAACATTAAAGCACGTTCTGCTCATTTTCTTTGACTTTTTTGACTAAAAACTAATATTAACAATTTGAATCGATAAGACGACCGCCATACATTAATAAAGAAGCCATGTCAACAAAAATAGATCCACATCACAAACCTATAAATATTTGCCTATGTTTACAAAGGCAAAATATTGGGAATATGTCAGTTTTGTATTTATCAAAACTAAAGATCATAGTTATATATTGGCTGAAATGTTAGTCCTAGAATTTATAGCTCAATCGCCGCCATTTGTTTTTCACGTAGATATAGTACATAAAACATATTTGACTCCCCCCCCCCCGAAAACAAATAACTTCCTACTGCCAGTCTATATTTATTTATGTCTATGGTTACATAGGTTAAGGTTGAAAAAAAAAAATTAGTTCTTTACAAAACAACGCCTTGATCCATCTTTCTAAAAATTTTTCATGACATTTTTTGTAGTGTTAAAAAGTCTCCTGTCCAGTCTATGCTTATAACCCTGCCCTGCACACCCTCATCCAAGCTTGTGCAGAAGATGCGCACTGTTTAAGACTTGACCGAGAAGAATGTTGACATGAGAGAAGAAAAAAGAGAATGAAGCTCCACCCAAGTCTAGAGAGCTGGTCTAGAGAGCTGATAACATGCTGTGCTCAGATATTGTTCTATGTATTTGTCATGACCTTTTGTGATTAAACATTTGTATATCGTTGAGTTGCCTCCCTTAAGTTATATAGTGAAGTGTTAGAAAGGGGAAGAATACATTTAGAAGACATTAATAGCTGGGAATCGATAATGACAAATAGAAGTACGTCTTTAGAGCAGTGCCCTATATTGACCTCCAGGGGTCTAATAGGACTTCCATGGGGTCTATGACACAAAATGTTTGAGAACTATTGCTTTAGAGCTTTATCTTCACGAGGGTGACCAGACACCTCATCATACGAAGCGTGGGAAGCGTGGTCGAGAGGTCAAGTGCGCTTGAACTTGGCTTGGATTGGCTACCTAGAAGGGTGCTCGAGGTTTGACACCCGACTCGGGAAGAGTTGTGTTTACTGAGCGCCTAAAGGCAGCACGGAAAACCAACTCCTAGATACCCCTACCCCCCACTGGTCCACAAATAAGATTGGACCAAAAAGCGCTCTCAGCATGCTATAAGCATGAAAGTAGCGCTATATAAAAGTTAAAATAATAATAATACGAGACATTTCATTATTGCAACATTTCATCATTATATCAATTCATCATTTAGGGTTAGGGTTAAGGTTAGGGTTTACTTGCTCAGTACGTTAATTACTTAATTACACCTACATGTACTTATCTTTGCAAAATGCACTTTATTCAATAATGAAATGTTATGGAGATGAATTGTTGCAATGATGAAATGTCTCGTAGGACGAGATGTCTGGGAACCCTTCACGAGATGTGCTGATTGATCTTCGGCCGGTAGCTCGAGGGCGTAACACAATTAGGTCATAGTTAGGGTCAAAGCAACTAGGTCACATAAGAGCAGGTAACTTTTGGAGATACAGGCTGCGATGAAAGCAAGGTGGACAAAGCAACTAGGTCATACAAGAGCAGGTAACTGTGGGAGATACAGGCCGCGATGAAAGCAAGGAGGACAAAGCAACTAGGTCATACAAGAGCAGGTAACTGTGGGAGATACAGGCCGCGATGAAAGCAAATAGAACTAAGCAACTAGGTCACACAAGAATAAAGAGTACGGGTTGGCTTGGACGACACTGTAGTGGTGCGGTACGAAATTCAATCTACCCGGTATTTATTACAAAGCTTAAATCAATTTATTCATTCTGTCTGTCTCTGTCTAGTAAAAAGTTTATACGCGTTATTTCTCCAACACTCCTACACTCTCGGATCAAGCTGAAATTTTACAATCTTAATTCTTTCACAAGACAGTATAAGAATTCATTGCAAAAATTAACCAATTAGTTAATTAACTATTGGTATTAAATTATTTTCTATGGTATCTCGAACAAAGAAAAGAAATTGTAATTGACTTTAGGGGTGGTATAAGCTGAATTAGTCTTCTTTATAGGTCGTCGTCTGAGTCTTAGTGATCACAAAACTATACAATCTTCCGTGTTGATCAGCTCTTCACTAGCCACGAAATCAAATTCAGTCTGTTCCCTCTTTTTATTTTTTTTTATAATGCTTGTTTTGTTTGTCTAGACCCTTTACAAATATAATTACATGACATGTCCAAACTAATTGATACAACTACGCTTAATCTAAATTTGTTTTTTAACCCTTAAGTGCTGCGCTGTTATAAAATTAGTGCTACAAAATAAAATAACATTTTTGATATTTAGAGGCTAAAGTAACAATTCGTTTGAAGGGTTAAAAAGTATTTTTAAAATTATATTTTCTTGTAGTACTTTAAATAACATAAACATAAACATTAAAAACAGTTAAAATTAGTTAGCATAGAAGAGGATTGACACCCAATCAAATTAAATAGTAAAACAACCAAAATAGGGCGTGGTGAGAGAATAAGTTACACCCTGGATAAATAAATGTTATCAAAGGAACTAACAAACAATTTCAAATGAATCAAAATACAGATTTGACAAGAGGGATAACTAAACAAATGCTTTTGGGAAGGCATATACTCAGCTAAGTTCCTTTAGACAAGGGTAGGTAATGAAAACAAAAGGGTTAGTATAAGACGTGCCTTAGTAACATCCATGCAACCTTTATTTTAACAATACAGACGTGAATTGAAACGCACATTAGCATATTGTGGTCATATCAGACATTTAGCTTCCGGCCCTCCGTGCATTTGACCGAAAGCCCATATAGCCAGTCCGCCTCTGCATGTTAGCATCTTAATAAATGTATACATCTATTTCTTGTGGATATCAGATTGTGTTATAATGTAGATCTACGTAAGTAATAGGAAAACTACGGCCCGAGAGCCTAATGCGGCCGCAAACAGGTTTCATTCGGCCCGGCAAACCTTTTGAAATAACCTAATAATTAATATAACAATATCATTCTAAATTTTTAAAAAATGCGAGTCGATACCTTGTCGTAATATTTCGACCATCAAATCAGCGCCATTCGCTATGAAACCATGTCGCTCATGAGAACTATAATATAGTAGGACTATTCACTTTAACTAAACAAAAACTCACTTCTAACTAGAGAAAACACACTTCTAACTAGAGAAAACACACTTCTAACTAGAGAAAACACATTTCTAACTAGAGAAAACACATTTCTAACTAGAGAAAACTCATTTTTTACTAAACAAAACTCACTTCTAACTAGAGAAAACTCAATTTTTACTAAACAAAACTCACTTCTAACTAGGGAAAACACACTTATAACTGGAGAAAACTCACTTCTAACATTCTTTATGCATCCATGCATAGATGAAATACATTTTCTGAGTAATAGTACATTTAATTTTTATTTGCCAAATGTTGCCAAATCTCATTATCGGTAATAGGTCATTCGGTTTCTTTTCTATACAAACAAACAAAACATTATTTTCAAGTTAACGCCAAAGAACTCATTAAATTAGATCATCTGAATGATATGACAATTGTCTTTGTTGTCAGAAAGTCTCTAGTCTAATTATCCATCTTTATTTGTCTCTCGGTAAACTCATGTGTTTTAGCATCATGCTAGACGATTGAATTGGGAATAGTGTTGCACAAGCTAGACGATTGAATTGGGAATAGTGTTGCACATGCTAGACGATTGAATCGGGAATAGTGTTGCACATGCTAGACGATTGAATCGGGAATAGTGTTGCACATGCTAGACGATTGAATCGGGAATAGTGTTGCACATGCTAGACGATTGAATCGGGAATAGTGTTGCACATGCTAGACGATTGAATTGGGAATAGTGTTGCACATGCTAGACGATTGAATTGGGAATAGTGTTGCACATGCTAGACGATTGAATTGGGAATAGTGTTGCACATGCTAGACGATTGAATTGGGAATAGTGTTGCACATGCTAGACGATTGAATTGGGAATAGTGTTGCACATGCTAGACGATTGAATTGGGAATAGTGTTGCACATGCTAGATGTACGTGTTCACAAATGTTTCTTATCTCTTGAGATTCTTTAAAACTTCCTCGAGTTTACAAAACAAATGTTTTTGTCTAACTCAGCCTTGTGACGTAAAATTATTTTTTTCTCTCTGATGTCAAGTTAAGTTGCCTGAGCTAGCCAGGCAAAACCAGTGACTTGGCAGAGTTTAAGTCATTGGTTAATATGCATGACTAAATGCATGACGCGTAGGACGTAATCATCTTCTTTTTTGAAGTAACGTCTGTATTATATAAGATAAGATAAGAACATTAAGTCTAATGCTTAAAATGATGCTTATTTGTTAGATTAGTCTCCTTTGAATTTTATGTTGTTGTTTTTTGTTATGATCTCAATGAAAAAATGGCGGCAGCCTGAAATGCAAGTGTTAACTATTAAAGTACCCATCGTTTTAGTTGATCACTCAAAGTGTTTGGTGAGTCTTTGATCATCTAGCTATAAACATGGTGGCAGCGAAGTAGCAGAACCCACAGTTGTGAAACAAAGAATAAGTATTACAAAATAAAGAAAAAAGAAAATAGAAATAGAATCTTTTACGAAATCTAGAGCGAAGGAAGCAGAAGATAGCGGAGAGTTTGTTCAAACCGCCAACCAACCTGAGTATAACTGAGGGTAATATCTTAGAAAACTTCAGAAAATGGAAACGGCTCATGGAGGTTTACATGGCGGCTTCTGGAGCCAACACAAAACCAAAAGAACACCAAGTGGCTATTATACTACAGTGTGCTGGCCCAAGAGCCATTGAGATTCACGAGCACTTTACTTATAAGTAAGATGAAGAACCCAACGACCCTAAGACTGTATTTAAAAAACTAGAAGAGTACTGCAGCCCCAGAAACAACGAGGTGTTGGAGACCTTCAGATTCTGGAATCTAAAAGAAAGCTCCCCCCCCCCCCCCCATTCGACAGTTTCCTGACAGAGCTGAGGACACAAGCAGAGAAATGCAATTTCAAGGACAAAGATATATATATATATATAGTTCGTCCATCGTGGTTCGATGATGACCACTTTGTCATCCAGGGTGCTGAGGCTTTTGCACTGGGGTTTTATGTTGAAAAAATAGTGTTCTCAATGAATAGACGGATTCAGGAAAGATTATTACGATGTTAAGAACTAACACTGAAGAAAACCATAGAAGTATGCCAAGCTTTCAAACAATCTAACAACACCTTGAATGAACTAAACAATGCCGAAGCACCTATTCAGGTCGACAAAGTAAGATATAAAGACCCCAGACCTCAGAACAAAACCTTAATTACGGACTGACGGTATTGCTGGAGAACCCATGAACATAGGAAATGTCCTGCAATGGGAAAAGTTTGTTTGTGCTAAATGCAACAAAAAAAAAAAAGAAACCACTTTGCAGCTAAGTGCATAAACAAAGTAAGGATACAAGAGCCCGCTGAGAGGGACAACGAAGATTACCTCAACACCCTAAATGCACTGAATGCACCAAGTGACAAAATGACAGCAGTATTATTGATCAATGACCAGAATGTTAGATTTCAATTGGACACTGGAGCAGACGTAAACATCATTTGGTAGAGATTCGTCTGGAGAAATCAAGTCAGAGAAACATCCCAAACTCTTACCATGTGGAATCAGTCAAAACTGAAGCTAGCGGGCATGACCGATTCACTGTTGTGGACAACGGATTGCAATGTTTATTGGGTTTACAAGCTTGCAAACGCTTGGGACTAATAACTGTCCATGAGGAAAACTTCATTGCACCTGTTCACTGTGAAGAAAGCGATCTGGGAGATTTTGGCGAAGCTCAACTCTCTGTAGACAAAATATTGGCACCAGTGGTCTCCCAGTGTCGGAACATCCCCCTTACTATGTGAGAAAAAGTTAAGAAAGAAATCGAGCTGTTGGTGAGTCAAAAATACTTGTCCCTGTCGACGAACCAACTGACTGGGTCAGTGAAATAGCTGTGGTCAAGAAAACAAATGGAAACCTAAGGATCTGCATTGACCCACAACATTTGAACAAAGCTCTCAAGCGAGAACACTATAAACTTCCAACGCTAGAAGATATTTTACCACAATTTGAAAATGCCGAGATATTCTCCAACCTAGACATAAAAGAAGCCTATTGGCATATCCGATTGGATGAATACTCAAGTTAGCTAACGACAATGATCAGACTTTTCGTCCGTTTTCGATGGATTCGACTACCATTTGGCCTAAATGTAAGTGGGGAAATCTTCCAAAAGAAGTTATCCCAAGCCCTCGAGGGACTAGACGGATATGTGGCAGATGACATAGTCATAGCTTGTTGTGGAAACTCCATTGAAGAAGCAGAAAGAGATAATGACACCAAACAGAAAAAAACTGCGTCAGAGATGTGCAGAAAATATGAAAAAAACTCAACGAAACCGCAGAAAAACAAAAAGAAATCATCTTTATGGGTCATGAAATTAGCGCACTCGGGGTCAAACCTGATTTAAAGACAATCAATGCCATTATAGACATGTTTGTAAAAATGTTTGTAAATGTTTTACATGTTTCGGATGTTCCTTCAGAGTTGAAGATAATTACTTCCTAGTCCAAACCTCCCGCAGGACGACGGGGGATGGGAGCGGGCAGGGTTTGAACCCAGGACCACCGATAATTCTGAACGACAGTCCAGCGCGCAAACCGCACGACCAGGCAGACATGGGCCAACCAAAGAATGCTCAAGAAATCAGACGTTTTTGCGGCATGGTTAAATACCTGTCGAAATTCTTACACAATCTTGCTGATGTGCTACACCCACTGAGAGAGCTAACAAGAAAAGACAGACGTTTCCAGTGGGGTGACGAGTGTGTCAAGGCATTTCATGACATAAAAAATGATAACGCAAACACCAGCATTAGCTTTTTACAACCCAAACAAGAGTTTGGAGATTAAAGTTGATAGCAGTCAGGATGAATTAGGTGCTGTCCTAATGCAAGAATAACAGCCTATTGAATCTGCATCAAGGACTTTAACACCAACTGAGAAAAGGTGGGTGCCAATAGAAAAGGAGCTACTAGCTGTAGTATTCGCTTTGGAAAGATTTGACCAATACACTTCAATGATCACAAGCCTTTGGAAAATATCCTGCGAAAACCTCTAAACTAAGCTCCAAGAAGGCTTCAGAATCTAAAAATGCGATGCCACAGATATGATTTTACGTTCAAATGGGTCCCCGGAAAAGAATTATACACTGAAAGTGAAAATGAGTCACCTGAAGAAGTGGAAGACAATTGTTCTATATTTCAGATGTCTGACATACCTGATTGTCTACTTGAGAGAATAAGAATAGAGTCAATGACAGATCACAGTTTCCAGAAACTGCAAACAATCAAAATGGGTGGCCTAACGATCGAAAACATGTGGACAATGACCTGAAAGAGTTCTACAGTCTTGCTGATACTCTAAGCATCAGTGATGGAATAATAATGAAAAGAGAAACGATACTCATAGCTAAAAGCATGCGTCAAGAAATGAAAACGAAGTTACACGCCTCTCATCTGGGATACGACAGTATGATGAGATGAGCAAGAAATGTCATTTTCTGGCCAGGTATGGCTGGTGAGATCGAACAAATGGAACAATCATGTGCTGCTTGTCAGGGAAGAAAACCCAGAAATCAGAAAGAGACTCTCTGGCAACACAGTGAGGGTATTTGCCCATGGGAAAAAGTAGGTGCTGACAATTGATATTTGAGGTAACCTGTACCTAATCACTTTGGACTATTATTCCAACTTCATAGAAGTGGACCTCTTGACAAAAATGACCACATTGGAAGTAATAAAAAAAGCTGAAAGGACATTTCGCACGATTCGGAATACCAAAAGTGTACGTGTCAGATTTTGGGACTTAATTTACAGCTCACGAATTCAAGAAATTCACTGAAAAAGGGAACATAATTCATGTAAAATCAGATCCGGGTTATCACCAAAGAAATGGCGAAGCCGAATCTGCCGTTAAAATCATCAAAAATTTAATGAAAAAAGCGAAAAAAGTAGTGAGGATCAGTATGAAGCCCTTTTGGAATGTATATACGAAACAGAGTTGACATCAGACCAAAGCAATCAACAAAGATGGAAAGAGGAACATTAAAAGGCAAGACATCTACGACGATTGGTGGAGAGAGTTTAGGACAGTCGATCTAGTCCCAGCGCAACACACTGAAACCCCTGTCCTGACCTACTGTAAACGAAAACAACTTCCCATCTGATGCCCAAAATGACTCAACCTTATACCAAATGTACAATTAAATCAACCCGTCACATACGCACACGGAACCAACCAACAAGAGAAAGGATGAAACCTGTTTAACAAAAGGACTATTTCATGAGGTAAAACTACGGGCAGTATCTTTATTATCTTTGTGTTGACAAAGAAAAGAGAATGGTAGTTAATTTAGTGAAGAACATCAAGTCTGATGCTTTAAAATGTTGTTGAAGTAGTCTCCCTTGAATTTTATGTTTTTGTTATGAAAAATGGCGGCAGCCTGAAATGCAAGTGTTAACTATTTAAGTACCCATCGTTTTAGTTGATCACTCAAAGTGTTTGGTGAGTCTTTGATCATCTAGTTATTTACAGATTTAATTTATACAAATTGCTCAAGTTCTCGTTCGTTTAATGGTTTGTATAAAATCTATGCTAAATGCTTATGGAGACAGTGACACAGTGATGCTATTCTAAAAGTACTCGTGCGCAAAGGGTTGTTTTAAATCCCTCTTCTTAATTATAGTGCATTATATTAAGGTCCAAGTTCCATTATCAATTTTCTTTAATAAAGGTTATAAATGAATATATATATAATATATATATATATATATATATATATTATATATATATATATATATATATATAATTCCTTATCAGCATAAAGCCCTAACACACAAAGACAATAATATTGGATTTACACACTTTTTCTTTTATTGTCACGTGTCTTTCTTTCCAACAAAATGATTTTATTCCCTAAGCCTATCCAACCAAGCGGATAATAATCGCGAGCAGTAAACCCAGCCTGCAAGAGTGAGTCTTTTTTAATATAACCTTCAAAATAAATACTAATTCCGTTGGCCAGCCAGGCAATCCACCAGCCAAACGTTCCGCTTGTCAAGATCACGTGATCACAGCTGGACAAAATGGCTAAGTGAATTCCGCGATCCCTCTCGGGTAAAAATGTAACGCTTGTATCTTTTATGTTGTCCTTACACCAAGTCAAATTGTCACTCGCCACCAGAAATGTAATGTTTTGATTGGGTATTAATGACCGCATTTTAGCGAAAGCCTTGACAAAATATGACGCATTCGCAACTCCGTAGCCGTATTTCTGACTTCCGGCTGAGACAAAGTCACCACGTCGAACGTGCACGCCAACTATCACGTGATTCTGCAATTGTGATCTACAACTTGCAAGTACAGCGTCTGCTTCTTTCTGTATGGAAGGTACGAAAGTAAATTCCCGCCTAATTTCATCTTGAGCGTGTAGAAAATATCTCCAGCATTGCAAATATCCAGTGACGATGAGGTTTCTGGGTGGGAGATTCATAAACTTTGAGTTGAATATAGCATAGCAAAGGGTGACTCACTAATCACATTCCATCTGAAAAGAAAAAGTACAATTATAATAAAAATTTCGCATTTTAAATTTTAAAATCACAAGTCATTAAAAGTTTACAAATCACTTCTGTGTCGAAATTATGGGTATATTTTTTGTCTGATCCTTCTCTCCGTCCGTCTGTCTGTGTGTCCGTGCTTCTGTCCAGATTAGATCGTAAAAACTAGAAAAGATATTTAAAATCCAATCTTTCAAAGTTCTGATGCCAGGCAATTGTTTTCTTTTCAGATCATTATTAATACTAGAAAAAAAAGGGGAGGGGGTGGAGACTATATTAATAAGAATAGGAACTATTCCGTATATTTTTAAAACACGGTATCTCTCCCACACACAATCTCGGATTAAGCTGAAATTTTCAACAATTACACACACACACACAAACACAAATATATGTGGCCGGGGAGAAGGAGAGAAAAAAATCCCCCCAAACCACCCACCCGAAACAAATCTTGGCTACGGCCATGTACATATATATTTACATACATATACATACATACATATTCATAGTCATACATATTTACATACATACTTATTTACATAAGGGTCGCGATCGTTGAGTGGTTAAGCGCTCGGCTTCCGAATCTGAGGTCCTGGGTTCAAATCTCGGTGAAGACTGGGATTTTAAATTTCGGAATTCTTAGGGCGTACACCCAACTCTAATGGGTACCTAACTTTAGTTGGGGAAAGTGAAGGAGGTTGGGCGTTGTGCTAGTCACATGACACCCTGCTCGTTTACCGTTGGGCATAGAAACAGATTACCTTAACATTATCTCCCCCAAAGATTTTAAGGTTTGAGAGAACAACTATATTTACATACATACATATTTACATACATATTTACATTCATACATATTTATATTCATACATATTTACATACATACATATTTACATGTATACATATTTACATACGTACATATTTATATTCATATATATTTACATACATACATATTTACATACATATTTACATTCATACATATTTATATTCATACATATTTACATACATACATATTTACATGTATACATATTTACATACGTACATATTTATATTCATATATATTTACATACATACATATTTACATATATATTTACATATATACATATTTGCTTATGTAAACAAAATCATAAAATATCTGACACAAAGTAGAGTGTCTACAAGATTTGTCAATCTTTTGTTTAACCTAGTACGTGACAAACGAAGCAGTAAGAATATCTTCACATTAAGTTTAATTATTGACAACCTCTGAAAATAATCAGAATGAGGATCTGACTCTTAAAGCCGCCCAGAGTAGAACTATTGCAACAAGCATGTATACACAATTATGTCTAGTGTTCCGTGGTGCTCTTGATTATCAAGTGTTTCGATAACTTCACTTGACTTGGCAATACTTGAGGTATTTGTAATTACAAGACAGATTGAGCTGGCGTTGAATAGGCAAACAGCGACACATAACAAGACTGATGCCAGCGACTTTTGAATAAACTATTTAATTTGATCAAATTGGGAATCTGTTCGATATCATAGTGTCTGAAATAAAATAAGTGAGAAAATACCAGCAAGCTTCCTATTTCTAAGGCGTCCTGGAAGTAATCTGTTTACGTCGGCTGATATTTCGCTCTATCTAAAACCTATCCTTGTTTTTACGAGTCACGTCATTGCTCAAACTTTACTATTTCCGAAACAAATAATTAATTCCTAATGATGCCACAACAGTATATCATATGGGTGTTGATACGCTTAGTCTGTTAAGTGTAGAGATACATATTTAGATTCGTTTGTGGAAACACAAACTCAAAATCGGCCGCCGAAGTGGTCACCCAGGCAGGCTTCAATATTTTCAGAAAGAACATCCGAATGAAATTATATCAAAGACAAATGAGAGATAGTATGGAAAAAGAAGATCTTGTGTAGTGCCCCAACGGTCCAGCAGATCCAAGGATAGGTGAAAGTGAATGTAAAGTTAGAACCTGGCAACTAGTTACCCTTATAGACCTTGTGGTCTATAGGGCAGATGATGTAAAGTTCATCTGTTTTTGTGGCCTACGGTTAACGAGGGTGTCATGTAGCCAGCACAACGACCAACCGCCTTTACTTTTTCCCAACTAATGTCAGGTACCCATTAAAGCTGAGTGGACTCAGAGGCGCCCAAAGATTCAAAAGTTAAAAATCCCAGTCTGGACCAGGATTCGAACCCGGGACCCCCGGTTCGGAAGCCAAGCGCTTTACCGCTCAGCCACCGCACCTCCCCTGGCCTAACTGATGTCTTATAATTGATCTAGTTGTTTTGATATGGCTCCACCTCTTAAACGAGACCTCAAAAGAATATTTATGAATGTTCTCGCAATAAAAAAAAATCAGGAAAATGATATTTACAAGGTTACTATTCGTTTTGAATTAGGTCTAAATTATAATGCATACTAATTAGCTTTTTCTCTTTAAAAAAACTGCTTGCATAACTGATTTTAAAAATTAGATTTTTCGCTTTCAGAGAAAAAAAGTAGCCGTTGCATCAGAACTTTGAATGGTCTAAAATATTTTGATGTCGGATTTTCAATATCTTTTCTAGTTTATGAGATCTAAATGGGACGGACGGACAGACGGACAGACATTACACACAAAACTAATAGCGTCTTTTCCCCTTTCGGGGGCCGCTAAAATCACCCTTTGGGACAGGATTTTGTGATTTTACTATCATAAAAGAGATAAAAGACACTGATAGCAAAGACAAATAGACACAAACACTCTTTTTGTTCCCCCGGCAATCAAATTATTAAATCAAAACAATCTGATATAAACTTTTCAAATGTAAATTATGAGTGAGTCTGGTGTTAATTGACATTTATTTTTAAAGTTATAATGTTTTGTTTGGTGTAATGCAGAAACTGTTAGACAAATTTCCTTACGGACAATAAAGATTATTATTACTATTATTATTATTACTATTATTATTACTATTATTATTATTACTATTATTATTATTACTATTATTATTATTACTATTATTATTATTACTATTATTATTATTACTATTATTATTATTACTATTATTATTATTACTATTATTATTCTTACTATGATTATTATTACTATTTTTATAACGCTATTAATATTATATAGGTTCAGTGCAAAAAGAGAACAGATCTAATAAAGGAGCTTTACAATGCAAACTAATCTAATTAACTTTGATGCAGGTAGGTCTTCATGTTCTTCTGGAATGTAGGGAATCATAATGTTTATCGGAGCTACATGGGGAATGACTTCCAATGCTTTGGTCCATGCACTGAAAAAGCCCGCAGACCGTGGCGTTTGAACGAGGAACGTGGCACACCTATAGACGTTTAGTCCATGGAGCGCAGAGCTTGCTGAAAGACATGGGGGGGGGTGATCAGTTCACTAACGAACCAGGGCATTTCATTGTTGTGGACGGACTGATTTCAAAGTGCGGCCATCTTGTCAAGTCCTGTGAAAAGACCTACCTGTGAAAGACGTGTGCAAAGTCATGTGAAAAGACCTGCCTGTGAAAGACGTGTGCAAAGTCATGCTGTCACAGATTCCTTATTATATTTATAATAATAACTCGATAGAATCTACCTTAGGTCTCGATACGTCTAGGTGTCCCTGGTTCAGTTCTAGTTAACGAAATAAAACAATGAAACCACTAGATCGAACACATAAACTTTAATCATCTTTACTGCATATCACACACACTGGTCTCTGTCTGATAAACCTACACACTTCCGATCATTCGCGCAGATTGTAAAAATAGATTATACATACATACACACATTCATCCGTGACATCTTGCCCCTCCTAAAATTATAATCAATTTGTACAAAGATACATAGAAACACGATTATCAAACATTTAAACACAATACAACACAATGTTAATTCGATAGGCCACAAAGGCTCTGAATATGCCACACAGGCGTTTATGTATCCAAACAACTTGAACATAGTCACACAGACTTTAATGTTGTCACACAGACTTTAATTTAGTCACACAGACTTTAATGTAATAGGCACACAGTCTATAGTTAAGACACATAGTCTAAGAAGATGAAGACACACAGTCTTAGTTGTAGACAGAAAGTCTACCATCAAGCAACAAAGTCTAAACTGTTGAAGACACAAAGTCTTTGATGAAGCAACACATGCTTGTGAGAAGCCACGTAGGCTTATATATATGATAAGCGTGACAGAATGTCCGCTACGACGTTTCCTTTACCTGGAATATGCTGCACTTCGAACTGAAAGTCCTGAAGCAACAGGGCCCAGCGAGTTACCCTGAAATTCACCGACTTACGTGTGTTTAAACAGCGTAAGGGTGCATGATCTGTGCGGAGTACGAATGTTCTGCCCAACAGGTATCTGGCCAACTTGGTTACTGCCCAAACAACTGCCAAGCACTCTCTTTCTACGGTGCTGTACCGTTGTTCTGCTGAAGACAACTTTCTACTGACGTACATAACGGGATGTAGAATGCCCTGTGATTCCTGTGCTAGACATTCCTCGATAGCAACAGCAGATGCATCAGTAGCTTGTATGAATTCCTTCTGACAGTCAGGTAGACGCAAGATCGGCTCCTTAGCAAATGCCTTCTTGATCTTCTGTAGCGATACTTCACAGTCATGTGACCATCTGATCACGTTGGGTGCTCCCTTTCTGGTCAGGTTTGTGAGTGGCTCAGTCATCTCTGCAAAATCCGCTATAAACCTTCGATAGAAGTTGCAGAGTCCCAATAAACTACGGACCTGTCTCTTGGTTGTTGGCTGACGAAGATTCATAATCCGTTGTCGCAGTTCAGGTTGTGGTTTTAGTGAGTGTCCTCCAATTACATATCCTAGAAAGGAAATGTTCTTGCAACCAATCTCCACTTTAGATGGTCTCACGGTTAAACAATTTCTCCTCAATGTATCTAGAACCATTTCTAGATGTTGTAGGTGATCTGACCAAGTAATGTCATGAATGCAGATGTCGTCGAGGTAGTACAGTACATGGGGTAGATTAGACAACACCTTTCTCATCATTCTGCTGAACGTTGCTGGTGCGTTGACAAGCCCGAAACTCATGACATTAAATTGGAATAAACCAAAAGGACTACTAAACGCTGTAAGTGGTTTAGCTTTATCTACCAAATGTATCTGCCAATACCCACGGGTCAAGCCTAGCTTTGTAAAAAATGTTGTGTCTGCCATTTGAGGTAACAAGTCTTCAGGATTGGGTAATGGTTCCGAATCAAGCACAGTAACTTTGTTAAGCTTCCTGTAGGCAACACATATTCTTACTGCGCCTGATTCTTTTCTAACCACCACCATAGGTGCCGTGTATGGTGACTCTGTTGGTGATATAATGTCTAGCTTCAGCATCTTCCGCTTCCTTCATATACCCTAAAGGTACTGGATACGGTTTCTGTTTCACTGGTTCAGAGTCTTTGAGAATGATGGCGTGTTTAATGGCGGCAGTTCTCCCTGGTACATCCGTCAAGATATCATCATATCTAGCCAGTACTTCTCTCACTTGCTTCGATTGCTCTACTGATAGTGACTCTTCAATTTTGCAATCTGTCCAAGTTTCTGATTGCTTTAAAGTTAATACAGATAGTAACGAACCAGTCAATTCATTTTCGTCTTTCTCTGGTTCATTAACTATCACACAACTGGAACGTACTACTTCATCAGTGTTAGTATTTCTTTCCTGTGACTTTCCACCAAACTCTCTTAACATGTTGATGTGAAATGTTTTCAGTTTTCCTCTCATATTGATTTGGTAATCTACTGCAGTTATTTTCTTGACTACTTCAAATGGTCCTTGCCACTGAACAATCAGTTTACTGTCTTTCCTTGGAAGTAGTACATACACAAGGCTTTTTCCTTGAAGTTTCCTTAGAGTTTTATTTCTGTTAACAATTGTTCTGTGTCGTGCTAACTGTGATTCTAATGCTTGCTTTACAAGTTGACATGTTGTTACCACTTTCTTTCTGAGCTCGACGACATGTTGATAGCTTGTTCTAGATTCATTATCTAGATTTTCTTTGTCCACAAATCTTTCAACAAACTAAGTCAAACATGTCGGGTTTGCTCCATACAATAATTCAAACGGTGAAAATCCTGTACTTTCTTGTGGAACTTCTCGGTAAGCAAAGAGAACTGCTGGGATGTACATGTCCCAGTCTGCTGGTCTGTCTAGTGCTACTTTGCCTAATAATTGTTTAAAGTCCTGTTCCACCTCTCGCAAACCGAATTGCTCTGGGGCCTGTAAGGCGTTGTGAAGGTTTGAAGAATCTCTGTTTCAGAAATTGATGTGTTAACTCGGATGTAAACTGAGTCCCTTGGTCACTTAGAATTTCTTCTGGGAATCCTAAGCGAGAGAAAATGTTGAACAATTCATAAGTTACATTTTTTTGCAGTTATTGTCTTTAATGGCACGGCCTCTGGCCAACGTGTGCATAGGTCAACCATCGTAAGTATGTATCTATATCCTCTTTTAGACATAGGGTTTATGGGACACACAATGTCTACGGCTACTTTCTGAAATGGTCTATCTCGCAGATCTGTGACCTGTAATGGGGCTTTTGTATAACGATCTCTCGGCTTTGTTCTGGCACAAGTGCTGCACGCTGAACAATATTTGTTCACATCTTTAAATATTCCTGGCCAGTAAAAGTTATTCAGAATTCTTTTTCTTGTTCGTGCTGTCCCCATATGACCCGCAAAAGGTGAGTCATGACCTAACTCCAAAATTCTGTTTCTGTCGGCGGCAGGAACGACTAGCTGTAGTTTCTCTTTGTTATCTTGTCTCATCAGAAGTCCATTTCTCACTTTACATTTACTGGTAGGACGCTCAGCCAATTCAAAAAGTTTAACCAATGTTTGGTCCTCCTTTTGTTTCAATACATAACTGGATGTTAATTCTGATTCTGGCTGTTCGATCTGACTATGTAGGATCGGTTGTCCCATGTTTTCTATTACACCAGATTGAGATCTATTTACCGCATTTGTAACTTCTGACATTGCTGACCTTTGCCACTTGTAGATATCTGTGATGGTAGGCTCATTTTTTCCCAGTCACGTTTCCTAGAGTCAAGTCAGCTGCAGGCCTCTCCAACACACATGCTTCAACTTTCCCAGATAAAAATGGCGTATCAATATCAATGACAGCTGTGGGATATTCTTTAATTGTTCCTCCAAATGTCATACATTGGACTTTCTTGCCCGTCAACTGGTGAGGGTGCACATGTAGTCTCTTCACTCCGATTGTGGTCGCTCTTTTATCTCTCAAGACACAAATAGATTTTTCCCCAACAAATCTAGGATACATTTTTAATTTCCCAGTGTCACAAGTCACTGCTCCAGCAGCCATCTGGATCTGATCAGAGTCATGAGGGAGTTGTTCACCATGTTGATAGTCTATGCAAACTGACGCATTTTATGGATGTCCAGTTGATCTTCCCCTGTTGCTGGTTTTAAACTCCTGACTTCTGCTTGAACCCAAAGTCTCATTTCGTCTGAACGGGGCTTTTGTTTCTACATTGGGCTGCTAAATGTCCCGTTTTGAAACACTTAAAACAATATCTTTTTTCTCCCACACTTCTTTTCTACAGACGGTCCTGTCTCCCTTCTTGTTTAAAGCGACTTCTGTTATCATTAGTCTTTGCAGCAAAGGCAAGCTTGCTAGTTATCAAGTCTTCCTCTCTCTGAATTGTCTGCTCTGGATGTGCAGTAATATATTGCTGACACAATTTGACTGCTGTTGGCACATCTTTTGGTTTCCTTTCATGTAGAAAAGCCACTAACTGAGGATCGCAAGATGTGAGGATCTTGTCTCTGATGAACAAATCAATGAGACATTCGAATGTCTTTTCAGTGTTAGACAATTCGACGCAACGCATAAGGTAACTTCTAATGTCCTTAACAATTTCATGGAATGGCTGGTTTCTCTCTGGTTTAGCTTTATGGAACTTTTCTCTATACCCATCATCTGTCAAGTTCTATCTATTCATTAATACTTCCTTCACCTTGTCATACTCCTCTAAATCTTTCTTAGAAAAGTTGATACAAGCTTGCAGTGCCTTTCCCAGTAACAATGTGTAAAGATGACTTCCCCATTGAGTTTTAGGTATTTCTATAACTTGAGCATGCACTTCCAATCTCGCCATGGTGTCCATACAGGTTTTATAGGCTCTTTAAGTTCTCCTTTCGTCTCCCTAAGCTCCAACTCTCTCTCAATTCACGACTTCACAGCCTTCTTTGTCCTTGACCTTTTAACAATGGCGAAAAACGAGCCCCCAAATATGTCACAGATTCCTTATTATATTTATAATAATAACTCGATAGAATCTACCTTAGGTCTCGCTACGTCTACGTGTCCCTGGTTCAGTTCTAGTTAACGAAATAAAACAATGAAACCACTAGATCGAACACATAAACTTTAATCATCTTTACTGCATATCACACACGCTGGTCTCTGTCTAATCAACCAACACACTGCCGGTCATTCGCGCAGAATGTAAAAATAGATTATACATGCATACACACATTCATCAGTGACACATGTGAAAAGACCTGCCTGTAAAAGACGTGTGCAAAGTCATGTGAAAAGGCCTGCCTGTGAAAGACGTGTGCAAAGTCCTGTGAAAAGACCTGCCTGTGAAAGACGTGTGCAAAGTCATGTGAAAAGACCTGCCTGTGAAAGACGTGTGCAAAGTCACGTGAAAAGACCTGCCTGTGAAAGACGTGTGCAAAGTCCTGTGAAAAGACCTGCCTGTGAATGCGTGTGCAAAGTCCTGTGAAAAGACCTGCCTGTGAAAGACGTGTGCAAAGTCATGTGAAAAGACCTGCCTGTGAAAGACGTGTGCAAAGTCCTTTGAAATGACCTGCATGTGAAAGACGTGTGCAAAGTCATGTGAAAAGACCTGCCTGTGAAAGACGTGTGCAAAGTCATGTGAAAAGACCTGCCTGTGAAAGACGTGTGCAAAGTCCTGTGAAAAGACCTGCCTCTAAAAGACGTGTGCAAAGTCATCTGAAAAGACCTGCCTGTGAAAGACGTGTGCAAAGTCATGTGAAAAGACCTGCCTGTGAAAGACGTATGCAAAGCTCTAACGGATCCAGAACTTTGGAGTGTGGGGGGGCGATTTTTTCCAAACCCTATAAATAAGAATTTTTTTTAAAGGCATTTCTTAACATTTAGTGAAAAAAAAATCAGTTATGTTGAGGCCCTTCTCTTGACAGCAAGGGGTTGTGGGGGGGGGGCGATTTTTTCCAAACCCTATAAATAAGAATTTTTTTAAAAGGCATTTCTTAACATTTGGTGAAAAAAAAATCAGTTATCTTGAGGCCCTTCTCTTGACAGCAAGGGGGTCTTGGGGAGGGCTGCAAGCTCAAAAAAGGACCATTGGAAAACATTTAACTTGAAAATATTGTAATACAAATTTACAGGCCCTTACTACATCGCAAATACAACCGATTTGTTCCTTGAAAAGATAAGATACCCCACATATTTAGATTAAGGCTTTGAGGATCGCCTCCGAAAAAAGTTATTCGAAAAATACTCCTATAAAAAAAGCGTTTTTCTTGACAGCTAGGGGGACTGGGGCTGCGTCGTAAGCTCCCTCAGTGAAGTCCGGGGCGAAGCACCGACCCTAAAAAACGTTTTCTTGCATTCTTCACAGGAGAAACGCATTCTCCTGACATCTAGAGCTCATTATTTGTCCTATTAAAAAGGACCTTTTAAAAATGTTTTACTTGAAAAATATTCCAATATGAATTTACATTGCAAATATAACCGATTTGTTCCTTTAAAAGGTAAGATAACCCACATATTTAGATTAAGGCTTTGAGGATAGCCACCTAAAAAAGTTATTCGAAAAATAATCATATAAAAAAACAGGCATGTCGAGGCCTTTAGAGCTAGAGGCTCGGGGATCGCCCCCCTCCCCCACCTGGATCCGCCAGTGATGCAAAGAGGTGTGTCGGGAGAGTGGTAGATCGCCCCCTTTCAACAAAGGTATCTTCTTCAACTTAATGCGTCCTGTGAACGATGTGGATAGGTACAAACACGATTTATTTGTAGTGTTAGAATGTCTAACTGAAGGCTAGCTGTAGTCTTACACTGAGTGTTGGTTGGAATGTCTGTCTAGTGTAGTCATAGGTGCAGTCTTAAATGTATTAGTGTCGTTTGGGCTGCATTTACAAAAAAAATAAACATTTTGAATAGGCATCATTTTTAATGTGCAATAGAAACATCACTATTTCATATAGATTACATTAAAAGTTATGTAGGCAATTGCGAAGTTTCTTAGTTTCACAGGAAGTATATTATGAGATGGTTGTATTTGTAGAGAAAGGAATTGAATGAAGAACTGTTGTATTCTCTTTTAAGACGCATGAAGACTAAAAAACTAGATCCTTTTATCCTCTCGTTTTTACATGCTACCTATATCGATAGAGAAAATAACGAAATGTTCGTTAAGGGTTCTGTCTATTCGATTTTTTCTTTAAAAAAAAAAAGATCTTTCGTTGTTTTTTTCTGTAAATACAATTTCCATATTCCTTCTCTGTTCAACTTCTTTTTCTTTTTGTGTTGTTCTCAAATTGTGTTTTGCATCCAGTATTTGTTCAAGGCTTACAATACATCTCTCGAAGGCATGGTCGTGATTTCCTGGTGACACTTCACAAGAGCATGATTCGCTTGTTTCAATTTTCAATTTTCAGCTTCCAGAACATGTTTTCTTATTCTGCTGTGTTCTGTTCCGAAAAAAAATAAGTTGATCGAATCCGGATAGATTGTAGTTTGTTTTGTTTTTGTTTGTTCGCTGAAGTTTTTTGGTAGAACTAGAACTAGTCGAATAACTAGTCGAATTTGTTTTTGTTAATAGAGTCTTTTAGTTGCTTTCATTTTCTTAATCTTTTCCTGATAGAGAGTAATTTTACACTTCTTACTCCTAGACTTATAGGTCGAGTTATTTTCATTGCACTCTATTTGAATGGCTTCCTGCTATTGGTGTTGAGGTTAGCATAGTATATCATCTTTGTCTTTGGTCCTTTCTGAGGCATAGGCCACCAACCAACTTCATCAAAAGGCGTCTCGGTTTTGGGCGAGTCTTTCCAACAGTAACCACGTCTTGATCATCATGACCCAATATATGCCTAGCATAGATTAAACAGCATTGTCTCACTCTTCTTTGGACTTAAAGGGTCTGCCAGTTGATTCTACAAATCATCCCCTCATATTAATTTTTTTTTCATTGCACTCTAATGAATGGTTTCCTGCTAATGTTGTTCAGATTTGCATCTGTCCAAATTTATTTTGATTTATTTTCGGTGGGTGAAAAGTAAGTTCACAGATTTTTTCATGACTAATGTGTCGGAATAGATAGAAGAAAAATGAGAAATTGAAAATGATCTGGTTGGCCATATTATATGTGTCTACGTCTATGGAACAATTATAGGGCAAAATATCTAACATGAATATCAAATTTTATCCAAAATTTCATGCTTTAAATACAGAAGAAATAAACGCAAATATCGAGATACTCACGAGATGTACATGCTTAAGTTTAGCAATGCGAAGAAAAGGAAAATTAGAAAATGACTTGTTTGTATCTTCCAACACATTGTGGGCATTCAACAGACAGAGATGTGGCCCAATCTGGATAGTGAAAGCGCCATAATTATACATGGTTAACCAACAATACATAGAGAAAGATGATGATGATGATGATGATGATGGATGATGATGATGATGATGATGATGATAGATAGATAGATAGATAGATAGATAGATAGATAGATAGATAGATAGATAGATAGATAGATAGATAGATAGATAGATAGATAGATAGATAGATAGATAGATAAATAAAATAGAATCTAGACTAGATCTAGAACTGGAATCTAGACTAGAACAAGCTTTCTAGACGTTCTAGATCTAGAGCTAGTCTATATCTGGATAGATCTAAATAGACTCTAGATCAAGATCTAGATTTATAAATCTAGAATCCAGACTAGATCTAGAAATAGAATCTAGGTCTAGACTAGAATTTCTATGACTTTACACGTTTTATCTTAAAATTACTAGATCTAGAGTTAGGCCAATATTATTATCAGGATTAGTCTTGGCCTACTACTAGTAGGCCTACACTATGCTGTTCGCATTAGATTCCCTTCTTGATATGATACAACTTTTAACATAATAAATAAATCTACACCTCTAAAATGTAAAAAGATAAGCTATTCACTTAATATTTTATAGATATAAATTTTGTACAAATTGTTTAATACGTTTAAATCTAAATCTAGATCTACATCTGGCCTCTATTGAGTCTAATTTAGATTGTTGTCAAGTGTATAATGAGGATTTGTCAAAACTGCGCTCTAGAAAAGTAGTTTTTTTTTAAACGTACAACTAAAACGACGTTCGTATCAAAACTATTATTTTTTTAAACAACATTTGAATGAGTATTCAAATAAATGAGTTAGTTAATAAATGGAAAATATATTTTATAATGATCCATTGACACTTTTTCCATTGTGACCGATTTTCATTTTCTCTTCTAGTTTCTGAGATCTAAACGGGACACACGGACGGACGGATAGACAACACGAAACTAATAGCTTCTATTCCGCCTTTCGGGCGCCGCTACCAAATCATAGAATACAATTCACATTAACTAAGTCTGTATCGAGTAAAACCCAATAGATATATTTGTTAGTGTCATCTATATGGGCTGTTTTATATTTTAAGATTATCAAGATAAATGTTAAATAAAGTAAAATCCTCTTTGCTTGCATTTTGATTTTTACAAAGCTTATATCAACTCACCCTGTCTGTCTGGTAAAAAGTTTGTGCACGTTATTTCCCCCCCCCCCCCACCACACCTCAACTCGGATCAAGTTGAAATTTTGTACAATTATTTCTTTTACCTGATAAAACAAGAATCAATTTAAAAATTCACCAATTAGTTAATTAACTATTGGTAATTAATCCGTTTGTTTGATATAGAACAAGGGAAAGAAATTGTACTAGGACTGCAGTAGTCGAGATTAGAATACTTGATTTAGTTATAGACATTGTAGCCTTTAGTTTGGTCCAGCTATTTTATATATATAGGAAAATGCTACTAACCCTAACATGTTTATTTTACTCTTTTCGGGAATTTTCACTGATGTTTGTTCTAGATACAGGTAGACCAAATTTAATTTTGATGATTATATTTTGAACGATCTAAATGGTCATACCAAAAAAAAAACAAAAAAAAAACCTGCAGGTTTTTTTTTGTTTAGTTTTTTTTTAACCCATGAGAATTTGCGAGTTGGTATAAGAATTTGTAAAAATGTATTGAAATATCAGGAAATTGCTAATCGTAGTTATTTAAATTTTTATATTACTGAAAAGCATTTCTGAAACTTTTATAAAATACATAAACAATGAACATGATGTACACCGTATACATTGAAAAAATAGCCATTTTTTGTTATCCGGCATGAAAATCATCCTTCAGCTATAATAGAAAGTCTTAAGATGCGCAGGCGGGTGGGAACTGAAGTTTTGATCGCCATTTAGATATAAGCAATAAACTGTCTTCAAACAATCAGAGTTATCGCCACTGCCCATCGTTCACTCTCTGTTTAATGTTAGGGGGAAATCATTGGAACAGAAGTGTGTTTCTATTTTTAGTCATTCTGACGCCATTCTAAACCAAGGCTGAGATAAATTATTATCTGCTCAAGATATAATGGTTTGATTGGTAGAAATGTACTACCCCTCAAACCCACATAACAATTCACTACTGCTGATGTTCAAAGTATGACCCGAGAGTTGTAGTTACTGCTTCCTAGTTAACCTCTTACAGTAGAGTCAACAAATACTCTTGTTTTGTAACCTTGTTTTAAAATGATTTATTCATATTTACATAAATATGTATATTGTTACGAATCTCACTATTCAGGCTCTCTGCAAACTGCACCATACACCACCAACTTAAAGAACTTGACAAATCAGGGCTCCAAAGTAACGTAACACTTTAATAGTTGAATAAATAACAGCCAATACTGTACAATTGGCAACACGTACACCGTACAAATATCTCTCCGATAACACCGTACCGCCGTATCAACTCTTGCACTGGCCTTTCCGTCTCGTTCCGAGCTTGCACTGGGTTCAACAGTTCAAGACTGACTTCACACACTGGGCTCGCTGTGTCGGACTCGATCGCAGACCAAGTCGTCTCAACTGTACTTGACAGTACTCCGCACTGAACCGTCGTAATGCTCCATACAGAATCACACAGTTGAACTGTGCTGTAGTCGACCGTGTTCTGAACCCCTGCCGTGAACCGTCTTGACTGGACACCTCCGCTCTTTATATAGAGTCCCTTCTGGCCTTCTGGAACCGGACGGAATATCGCTCGACGTTTCTAGCTTCGTCACCTGACTACATCCCTAAGCTCTGTTCACGACGGCGATCCTTCCCGAACCGTCCTGTTGACACTCGACTCGGCTGACCGTCGTAACTCGTCACGGTTGACCGCTCGTCTAGCTCTGACCTGGGGCGACTTGCGTCGGCTGACTACAATCACACCACTACCGCCATCTGTGCCACCACCAGGTTTATAACAATATTTTAAAACAAGTTTTCACCCTCAACCACCTTTCCCGTAATCTAATTAACGGTTGGGGCACCACTCATGATCTGTCTTTCTCCATTCCTCTTTTGTCTTTTGACTTTGAAAGAATATCATTAAATGACAGATTATTCCATTCTTTTATGTTGTATTCCTATTGTTTTCTCTGTCTGCCTCTCTTCTTTTTTTCCTGGTACTATTTCCTGAAGAAAGGTCTTTACGAGCCCCGAGGAACTAGTTATATATGGCCATATAAATAATCGTGGATCCCAATTGCCCTTGTGATCCTATTTCTAATATCTTTGTTTGTGATGCGGCATTGTATGTGATACCAAGGATCCTTCTATGTATACCATTTTAATAAATTCTCCTCTCTACCTCTGCAGTGACCGCCTAACATTTGCAAGCATATAAGAATGTGGCTATGACCAACATCTGATTTTAAAGTCTAGGACTATGCCTTTCTCTTTCCAGATTTTGTTTACACTTTGGAATGCCGTTGTAGACTCTGCGATTCTTGCCAAATGTTCAGGTTTGGTTCCTGCATCTGAAACTATTAAAAAGTACTGACACTTTTCAGCTTTCCGTCTCCAATACATGAGGTTTGACGACAAAATGAACTACGCATGTCAAGATTGCGATGACATGGAGGCCAATACGAAGTAAGCGCAAACAGGGACGTCCTCGACTCCTCGTATAACTTGGCGCCACACCTACAAAAAAGATGGGAGGAGGCTTCAGACAATGCCAATGACAGATCTTTATGTAGAAAGCTTGCCGCAAAACGATGCGGGAGGACCTAAGTCATGTCCTGAAATTTTTCTTTGCGCATCCCCAAGTCAGCTAGTTCTTCTTAAGTCCCTACCAGATCATGTATGTGTGTCAATAATTATTTTTCTTCTAAAGCTTAATATAACGCGGTGACCTTCAAGAGAATCCTTCAATATTCGTTCAAAAAAAGATATTTAGAAGCAGAGCAGGTGAAAGGAGGCAGCCTTGTCTCACTCCAATTGTGGCTTTTTAAACCAGTCTCAATGTTAGCGTTGAAGTACAACGCACTAATGGCAGTAGCGAAGCATCCATGGTGAGAACCCGGGCCCATGACCATTTAGGGGCCCACACTCGATGGTGTAACAACCATGGGGGTCAGGGCGGATTTACATCTATGCAACATAAACTCTAGCTTAGGGCCTCCAAGAAATATTTAGTAGTTACGTACAATATCTGGAATTATATAGGCCGCATATCTGAAATAGCTTAAGGCCTTTTCAACTCTAAATAAGGCACTGCATGGCGCGTAGGCGTTTCATATCGCCTGGTCCCATGACACATGACCTACATTGCAATTTTGTAAAAAAAAATGGTTAAAACATTGAAAAGTTTTCTTATAATATCCTTAACATCGTTTAAAACTTCGTTTAACTTTAAAACATTAACCCATGCTTTCACCTAGAGTCAGTGTAAGGCACTGCTTTCATCTGGTTTATTGTACTGGGGGGACGGTGCGTTTGAGGTTGTTTCTATTTCCTGGTATGTTAATTAAACCGTTGATAGTATTACCAGAAATGAAGTTTTAGACTTAACATTAGATATTAAACAAGCTTTAAAAAAAGATCATGTTCTGTTACTTCGGGAAACGTTCAAGATGTTGACTTTTGATCGTGACTGACTTAGGGAGGAGGTGAATAATAAAAATGTGAAAGATAGAGCGACAATACATTTGATCATGGAATAGTGTCACTGGTAGAAAATCGTTCTGATGGTGTGTCTCGTGTTGATACGCTGTGACAGCATCAATGTTGTTTGTTTTCAAAACGAATCATCCAAACAAAAAAAGGCCAATGCTCACTTCATCAACAAGTTTGCCAAACCTTCAGACAACATAAAAGATTGGGAACAGTGGATGATGTATACACAGAGTACAATGAAGACATTGACAATTAGTGACTGAAAGTAATTCTTCGCATAGTGGACGTTAGTTTTAACTTTAGCATGCAACAACCTTTCATTTAGTGATCACCAGGAAGAGTGTCGTTTAGGTGACACAATTAACAACGACAATGTCTTATCAGTACATAAATTCTTAAGAAAAAAAAATCCTTTACCTCGACCGACAGATTCAAAATAATAGACTTGTTGGGCAATGCCATTTTAGCAAAATACTAAAAAGATCCAATCTGCGCCATTTTTCTCTATCACGGTTGGCAGCACTCAAAGAGAATGAACAATTTATTAAATTAGCATTTTTCTCTGACAATGTTTTGTGAACTCCGATGACGAACTGCCCAAAGAAATTTGTCGTTTGTAGGTTTTGATTTTTGTGAGAACCAGAAGTCTGCAGGATTGACTGAACAAATGCTCTTAAGTAATAAAATATCACCATCTTCTTTAAATTACTTACGATGCCAAGGCATTGATGATTTTTCAATATAAGCGGACAGTACAATAGCCTTCAGGTTTTGTTTCAACAAAAACAGCCACTTGTGCATTATGTTCACTGTTCTAAACAGTAGGCTACTTAAACATGGTTTTAAATGATTCTGTCCGCTGTGTTCATGAACTTGCATAGGAATGTCGTTTAGTAAATGTAACGATACATACAAACTACCGGAGTTCTTCGTCACACAAATATATTTGTCATGGGGGGGGGGGGGGGGGGAAATCAACATATTCTTGAACCCGGGCCAACGGGTACTTTGCTACGCCACTGATGGGGGGGGGAGGGGCCCATCAACATATTCTTGAACACGGGCCTACGGGTACTGTAAAGGACTTGGGATAGTTCAATACTGGTATAGCTCGTGTAGGGGTATAATTCCCACATGCAGACCTTTACATGTATCAATAGTGTAAAGTACCACTCAACGAAGGAGTATAAAATTAGTATTTATTTACAGCCGACTGCAAGTTACACATATAATATTGAATGCATAATCATCAATAACTGAAATACTTAATGTACCCAAATTAATACTACAGGGCGCTTAGACTAGATTCAATTGACAAAGGCCATCAATGCCACGCATAATATTTCCCCAAGTAGTCCGTTCACACACATAGCAAGAAAAATAATATAACCTCTCCTTACACTAGGCATAAACACTGATAACAATCACAAGCACCCTAATCAGACCAGGTCAGCTCTCCAACTGCTAGACTGACCGCTAGAGACCTTATTGTCCCCCCCCCCTTTTGAAAATCCCGTGATAAAAACAATTCACAAACCAACTAATAACATATTATCTTACATCGTGCTCTTGACATTTCTCAATTACTTCCCCTAGATTTTCCCTAAAAATTTAACTATATATTATGTACACTAAAAAAATTAATGACACTGATTTTTAAAGTACAAGGTAAAAAAAATACTACTTAAAATTACACAGTATATCTTCAACAAATTAAACCCATGAGTTTAGGTATGAAATAATAAATTCTTTGTTTCTATGCATCAACATTAATAAAATGCATCAATCATCTTTCCATTAAGACAACAAAACAAATTCATCAATACTAATGCATATGAAATAATTAAACTAATAATAAAAAAAATTATCTTCATCTGTTCCTTCCCTTGTAACGTCAGATTACAGTGTAATGTTTATTGTTTGTAAATATCGAGCTTAAGACTTGACTTCCGATGCTTCTCAATCATGGATGAGACTACGCTTCGTATGCAAAGTACAATTAGAAAACAATAAGATGAACAGTTCAGTCCATGTCATTTAACAATCTTTATATATTATTCTTTTCTTCCCTCAAGAGTTCAAACAAGAAGTAAAAGAAAGATCACTCTCTTATTTTTTCTTTTTGAGTTTTCAAAAGATTTTAATAATTTCCTGATATTTTCATGACTTTTTCGTATATTTTGTTATAAGTTATAAAATGGTTGAATTTAATAATTTACACCTAGAATTAGCGCGGGTCCTTTGAAAGTGCGGGGTACACTGCAGTTACATAGGGGGATAAGGAGATGCATAAGGCGATTCACTCTCTTCAATAACATCAAACATTGACTCAATTTCTTCTTGTAGCCTTTGTCTCATCGCGATGGGTACATTATAAGGTTTTAAGTTTACAGGCTTCTCCGATGTAAGAATTATTTTAAAGGGTTCCACTTTCGCTTTTCCTGGTACATCTGATATTACGTGTGCAAAGTCTTCAAGGAGTTTTTCAACTTCATTTTTCTGAGTTTTGTTTAAGTCTTCATTAATGGTTATTGCCCTTTGGTTTATTTCTTCATTTCTATGAAACACCTCCTGCTTTAATTCTTGTATTTCATTATCAATGATTTGCCCTGTTTCATCATGGTCATATTCATCCACGACTCCAATAAATGCAGCAGACAAAATGTTACTGTTACAGCTACAGTTGGCAACATTGTTACTTGTTACTTCAACTGGGGTGTAATATTTGATTAATTTGTTTACATGAAATATCTTTGATTTGTTTCTTTTCTTTACTATGTAATTTAAGTCTGATAACCTCTTTTCTATCTTGTACGGGCCTTCCCAATATAATTTAAGTTTATCTCCCTTCTTGGTTTCAATACTAATAGCAAAACTTTTTTTTACAGTGTTTCTATCATATAGTCGTTTTTGTTCTTGCCTCGGTGTGTCTTCATTATCACATGCAATCTTAGCTGTGCTTTGTAGTTTCTCTTTTAACTCCTCTAGATATTCAAATAAGTTAGTATAATTCGTGTCAACTGCTTTTTCTTTGGTCATAATTTTCTTCAAAATTGCCATCGGCCCTCTAATTTTTCTTCCAAATAGAAGTTCGTAGGGTGAAAATCCTGTTGTATCATTGGGCATTTCTCTAATAGCAAATAATGCCGAGGCTAAGTATTTGTCCCAATCTTTAGATCGTTCAGAACACAGCTTTCTTAATATGCTCATAAGTGAACTATGTAGGCGTTCCCATTCGAGGCCGGGTGGTATAGCGAGGACTAGATAATCTTCACATTGAAGAATTTGCAGACTTCTATGTATACATCTGAACCATATTGAGAACCATTGTTGGAGAGAATGGCCTCTGGAAAATCCATCCTCGTGCAAACCAAATACAAAGCTTCTATCACAGTAGTTGTCTCTATATTTCTCAATGGTACAGCTTCAGGCCATCTGGAAAATGTGTCTCTCATAGTTAGGATGTATCTATGTTTATTTTCTGTCATAGGAAGAGGTCCAACAACGTCTACAGCGATTTTCCTAAAGGGTACACCTTGACTGTCCATCTTCCCCAGCACTGCTTTACCAGCTCGACGTGGAACTTTTGCCTCTGGCATGTGTCGCAGCATCTTACTAACTGTTTAACCTTTTTGTCAACTCCTGGCCAATAAAATTCAGAGTAAATGCGTAATTTGGTCTTCTTTACAGACATCTGCCCTGCCAGTGGTGAGCTGTGTGCGTTTTCCAGTATCAACTTACGTCTGGCCTTGTGAACAACTAAAATATCTTTCACAACTTGAGGTTCTTTAAGGGACGTAGCTCTTTTGTAAAGTAAACTCTTCTTCCAGACAAACGTAATACTTGCTTCTTTAGTTACCTATGTTGTTTGTTCGGTGCATTTTCTCCAAAGTGGTGCCAGAGTTTCATCTTCTTTATGTTCCTTCTATAGATTTCCTTCTATAATTGTACCTATGATCAGAGTCTTTGCTTGAGTTTCTTCCCTTTCTCCGTTCTTGCTTCCTCTCGTCTCTACAGCTGACACAAACAGGCCCTTTACATTTCCTATTAAAACATCTGCGACCGGCTCAGGAAACAGTACAACAATAAATTCGCCTTTAAGGTATGATGTATTAAGCATTGCCTTTGCGGTTTTGTATCTAAATACTTGCCCGTCTGCTAAGCAGAAGGAGCATTTCTCTGGCAAAATATCTTCTTCATTGACAAGTATTTCTCTTACGGCGATAACGCTACAGCCGCTATCTCTCAGAATAGACGCCTTTCTTCCATTTACTTTCCCTTCCTCTATATTTAATGATCCAGTTGACTTGTCGTTCATAGTGAAGTTTGTAACACTTTTTGGATTGGGATGAATCAGATTACAAGTTCCTTGTACCTCAGGCAGTTGCACCACAGCACATTTGGCCTGACTTTAGTAGTTTCTTCTTGTGGTCTCATTTCTATCCCTTCCTTGATTGTTCGGGTACACTTCATTACCATAGTTGTTTCTTCTGATTCCTTTAGCTTGATTGTTAAAGATGTAATTTGGCCTATTCCATCTTCCTCTGGCTCTGTTGTACGAATTGTTATAACGTGGTCTGATGACATTTCTTCTAGGCTCATTGTATTGAATGTTTGGCCTGATGTAGTTTGTTCTGCTGGGACTGGTTTGGTAGTGGTAATTTTGTCTATTAAAATTTCTTCTGTCACTCACTGCGTTGGCCTTATACATTCTCGATTTCTTAAAAATGCTTTTACTCGAGAAGATTATCTTTCTGTTCTCCAACAGATCCACTAGCTTTTCTAACGACTCGGGTTCTTTATCTAGGATCTCTTCTCTTACCTCCTTGTTTAGGGCACTAAGTACAGAGTCTTTTAATATTAGATCCTCCAGCTGATCAAAGTTCCGTTCTATTTTCGCCGTCTCGTACCACTGTCGGAAGTTCTTTTGTAATGCCACAAAAAATTCTCTTGGGCCATCTTCAATTGGGACAGTCTCATGCCATCGTTTTCTGCAGGCTTCCTCCGTCATTCCCACATAGTCTAAGAGCTCTTTTTTAATTTTATCGTAGTCAGTGCAGTCCACTAATCTTCTCTGTGTCAGGAATTGTCTAAGTTAAGGTGTTATTTTCTCCTGCAACTGTGCCACCCAGTCTTCCTCTAAAACCTTGTCTCTCCTAGCTGCCATTTCGAACATGTCGAGGTAACAGGGTAAATCTTCGGTTGTCATAGCCGGGAATCCTGTGCTCAGTCTTGGTCTCTGGGCCTTGACTCCGGTTGTCGCGCTTGATGGTGTTTTATTTTTTTCTTGTGCTATTTGAAATTCAAGTTTCTTCCTTTTGTCCTCATGCTCCCTCTGATCTTTTTTTCTCTTGTCTTTCTTTTTCCTTTTCCTCTAATTCCAGTTCTTTTAATCTTATCATCTGTTGCAGTTTGGACATTTCTCTTTCTCCCGCCCTCTCCAACCTTTCTCTTCTTTGTCTCTCTGCCTCACTTTCTTTGTCTCTCTGCCTCACTTTCTTTGTCTCTCTGCCTCACTTTCTTTGTCTCTCTGCCTCACTTTCTTTGTCTCTCTGCCTCACTTTCTTTGTCTATGTTTTACTTTCTAATCCTTATAATACACAGCACTGAGAGTACGTTTGCTACACTAAGCTTACAGAAATTTTAAAATAACAGTCCTAGTATTTCTTTTACCTAAAATTACTACCTTAAGAATAGTTATAGTGTTCTATTGTAAATACCATAAGCAATAGTAGAAAAGGTACATTAACATGAGAAAATAAAATCAATCCTAATTTTGTAGAATAGATTTGTAGAAAATGTATCAAGTAATATCTTATAATAGATCAGAAAAATAAGTCGTCAAATAAAAGATCACAAGTGTCAAATACAAATTGAAATAATACAGATGATTAGCTCAAGCTAGAAAGATAGAATACTTTAGCAACGATTGGAAGAGAAAAACAGGATGAAATGACTGAAGCCTAGACATTGATAGGCTAAATATGAATGGAGAAAAGACAGACAATTTATGACAGTCAAATAGAAAAATTATAACAGAGGCAAGAAAGTAGAGGGTTCAATTGCAATAGAGGTACCACAAATCACTTAACTCGTCACTCCCTGCACGTGATCCAACCTGTCCTTGTGATGCAACTTCAGGCTGTCACTGTCCTCTCTGTACTGGTACTTCAAACCATCTCCGTTCCTCAGGCCAAATCAAGGGGCATAACACATGAGAACAAATGTTTTAAAATAAAATGAGTGTCAGATTAACAACGATATAACATGCAGAACAATATTTGTAAGTTTAAGTACATCAATAACAATTTATAACTGCTCTACTTATAAAATTTCTGCGACGAGAGGTCCTGGTTTTCTTCACCAAGAGCCCTTGAATGTAAAGGACTTAAGATAGTTCAATACAGGTATAGCTCGTGTAGGGTTATGATTCTCACATGCAGACCTTTACATGTATGAATATTGTAAAGCCGACTGCAAGTTACACATATACTATTGAATGCATAATCATCAAAAACAGAAATACTAAATGTGTCCAAATCAATATTACAGGGCGCTCAGACTAGATTCAATTAACAAAGGCCATCAATGCCACACATAATATTACCCCCAAATAGTCCGTTCACACACATAGCAAGAAAAATAATATAACCTCTCCTTACATTAGGCATAAAAACTGATAACAATCACAAGCATCCTACTCAGACCAGGTCAGCTCTCCAACTGCTAGACTGACCGCTAGAAACCGTATCCCCCCCCCCTTTGAAGATCCCGTGATAAAAACAATTCACAAACCAACTAATAAAATAAACAAACACACACACAATCTCACATCTTACACACCCCTGCTCTTGACAGGTACCTTGCTACGCCACTAATGGGGGGAGGGGCCCATCAACATATTCTTGAACCCGGGCCTACGGGTACCTTGCTACGCCACTGATGGGGGGGGGGAGGGGCCCATCAACATATTATTGAACGCGGGCCCACGGGCACCTTGCTACGCCACTGACTAGTGGCATGCTCTTTGTAGAGGTTCAGGATTGCTTATATTATTGTTAAGCGTATATAGACCCACTCTGCCTGTCTATGTGTGGTAAAAAGTTTGAATACGTTATTTCTCCCATACCCATTGTCGTATCAAGTTAAACCTTTGCACAATTATCTTTTGTACCTGACAAAGCAAGAATCAATTTTAAAACAATGTACTAATTTATTAATTATTGGTAACTAATGAGTTTGTTTGGCATCAAACAAGGGCAAGAAATTAAACTTAACATATTTGGAGGTATAAGGTGAATTAATTTCCTTGATACTTTGTCACTTAAAGTTTGAAACTAACAATAAATGGCTACGAAAGCTTCTGTTTTCATAAGCAGTTGCTTGAGGACGCTTTAGCCATAGAGTTCAATTTCAAGTCGTCAGTCAAACCAAAGCGTTTTTTTCGCATTGATGAGCTCCAGATTCTCTTTATTTTATCGTCTGTCTACAACGCATTATTTTTCTTATAGGGATATTGCAAGTAAAATGTATCTATATATGTAATGCTCTTTATGGCTCAAGAATTTGGACACCACGTAAAGGAAAGATCACTCTTTCATTTTTGCAAGTTGGACAGACTAGACTTACTCTACGTCATTTAAAAAGCGAAAAAAAAGAGGGGGGAGAACAAGTAGTATTGACCCGTCAATAAATAGCATCGCCGGACTTAACCATTGTGACCAAGAAGTCATGGAAAGGGAACAAGTAATCTACTCTGTATTCACCCGTCACTAAATAGCAGTGCCGGACTTAACCAGAAAAATTCACTTGTGTGAACTGCACTTTTGCAGACAACTATTCTAAAAAAAAATGAAGTAATTGGATTGAGCTAGCTATGCACAGAAAAAAAAACACTGTCTTTATATTATAAAAGTATGCTGAGTGCGCTTTGGGTCAATTTCTTTTGTGGACATGAGGGGGGAGTATCTGCCTTTTGTCACTCAAATAACTCAGCTCGAGTCGATATTCAGACTTTAGTCTTCTTGATAGGCAGAAACAGTGCCAGTTTTAAGGAAGGGCTAGCAGGGCTACAGATGCATTCATAAGAAAGGGGTCATCACAAAAGAGTAAAAATACATATTTTGATGGGTCAGCAACTTTACTTTTGGTCTTGTAACATTTTTGTCGCATTTTTACCATCAATACTTCAAATCCTGCAGTTGGCAACACTATTGTGGCTAGAGTGTATCTGCTTATGGCGTGCTCATAGTGTTGTTCAGGGGCGGACTGGCTATATGGGCATTCGGGCAAATGCCCGGTGGGCCGGTACCTAAATAAGCCGGTAAGGCCACCTAAAGGCCTCACGAATGTCGCTATAGAAAGTATTAAATTTAAGAAAGGTTTTATAGCATTTTGTTGCAAAAGGGACCCTCTGAGCGTCGTGTTTAAAAAAACAACTTAAACAGACTCTTACAGTATAATGCTACTTTTATCTTATCACATTTTCCGGAATAATGTAGGCTAATAGCCAACACCCGTAGTAGGCTTTATCCTTGAAGGGCCTCTACATACTTAGCCATTAACAAGCAACATAACGCTTATATTTCGTATAAAGATATGGAGTGTTCCGTGTGCATGCGTTAAGTTATCGATACATTATCAAACTTAACAAATTAATGTTTAGGACAAGTAGAACTAGACTAGGATGCCTATTATATGATATTCAAGTTTTGGGCCGAATGGTATAGAAATGCCGGGGACGATCCTGGTGTTGTTTATATACTTCGGATTTACTACATATATAAAATATGCATATCAAATAATGCTTTTTTTTTAACGTTTTAACGAAGGAAAGGAAATTAAATGTTCAATTACCTTTTGTTTAATGATATGGTATGATTTAGATATTGGTATTTTTTAAAATTAATTAGTTGATTTTAATTAAAACTTCCACATTAAAAAAATACTAATTCAGCTTACACCACCACTTCATTCAATTACAATTTCTTTCCCTTGTTCAAAATACCAAACAAAATAATCAATTACCAATAGTTAATTAACTAATTGGTTAATTTTTTTATATTCTTGTGTTGTCAGAAATAATTGTGCAAAATAGCGTGTATAAACTTTTTACTAGAAAGACAGACAAATAGACAGAGTGAGTTGCTATAAGCTTTGTAAAAAAATTTTTTTTTAAAGTATAATTTAACCAAAATTAGATCTAATGCGGTATTGACTCTTCCAATTAATAAAATGTGGGAGTAATATACTGATTACTAAATGCTGCTTGTAAAATCATTGGCAAAAAACAAACCCCATTTGGGCAGCTGTTTTTATTATTATAGGTTTTATATAGCGCTACTTTCATGCTAATAGCATGCTAAGAGCGCTTTGGTCCAATCTCATTTGTGGACCAGTAAGGTGTAGGGGATATCTAGGAATTGGTTTTCCGTGCTGCCTTTAGGCGCTCAGTAAACACAAGCCTCTAGGCGCTCAGCTCTGCCCGCGTCGGGTGTCGAACCTCGAGCCCCCTTCTAGGTAGCCAAGACAAGACAAGTTCAAGCGCACTTAACCTCTCGAGCACGCTTCCCACAAACATCAAACATCTATAATAATGCTAAAAAGATTTTAGGAATGAAAAAAAATCACCCTTTTTGTCACGATTTTGTGATTTTACCATCACAGAAGAGATACAAAACAGCGATAGCAAAGACAGACACAAAAACTCTTTTGTTCCCCTGGCAATCAAATCATTAAATAGAAACAATCTGATTTAAACATTTCGCATGTAAATTATGAGTGAGTCTGGTGTGAATGTACATTTCGGTTTGTTATATACGGACAATAAAAGATTATTATTATTATTATTATTATTATTATTATTATTATTATTATTATTATTACTATGTCGCTTGTTTTTTTTTTTTTTTTTTAATGTGTTGTAAACAAAATGACGATGATTTGTATCAAAAAATTTAGAGAGCACTGTAAAATTGCTAAAGCACCACATTAACATTCTTGTAAAGTCAAATCTTCGTATTCAAAGACACATATTGCACATATTTTTGTTCTATTTACACAATACACTATACATAGAATCTCTCTCTATATAATTCTTTTCGTGGCCAACTCTTTTATTTTTGCATATCTCCTCCCACTAAAGTTACTACCTCACATAACTTTCGAGGCAACATAGGAGATTTCCTGTTCTCTCCCCCCCCCCCCTTTTTTTTCGTTCTTAAAAAAAGAATTTTTATACGAAGTTCGTTTTAGTTGTAAGTTTAAAAAATAACGAACTACTTTTATAGCACGAAGTTTGGACAGATCCTCATTATAAGGGCGTACACTTGGCCGTCTAAATCAAGCCCAGATCTTTATATATTTATAATTTAATGTAAATGTATTAATAATTTGAAGAAAAAAAATTAAGACAATAACTTATCTTTTGACAGCTTTTGGAATGAGGATTTTATTTATTATTTAAACTTAAGTATCACATTAAGAAATGAATCGGATACGAACAGCATAGAACACCATTAACCGGCAGTGGCGTAGCTAAGGGGGGATGGGGGGAGAATTTGAAGATCCCCCCGGGCCCCCACTTGAGGGGGGCTCCCAAATGAGTGTCCGAAATGTGTTTATAAATACATAGATAAATATATATTTGATTGACAAATAGTGTCAAAGAGTGTCTTCTTTTTCAACATTTATGGATTAAATTTATAACAAAGACTAAACCTAGATCTAGGTCTATCAGTACGTTGACTTTGTTGACATTTTAAAAATATTTTTTCCCACAAAGATCAAAGTAGTTTTTTGTTAAAGTTAGTTTTACATTTTAAAATGCAAATCTGTAATAGATTTGTTGTCGATTTATTTTCCTTTTAAAAGAGATCAAACATTTGCTTGCAGCAAGAACTAAAAATATTTATCTCTTTGTTGCCATGAATAAAACTGTATGATATACAGCGAATTCCAGGTATCTTGTTACTTTTACTAATAATAGATTTAAATGGCGAGTATTTTAAGGTTACGCTTATTAACCTTGAAGCAAAATTTACAGAATCGGGTATAACAGATCCAATAGTTATTCTTAATAATGCCAGAATCGTCTATTATCCGGGTTCGGCTTCTATGATTTCAGAATAAAACTTCACACTCGAGTTATTACCCCTCTATTCATCTTTCCTCAATCCAATGAAAACATGTTTTTTTCAAAATTAAAAAAAAGAGTGAATTGCAAAAGTGGGAAAATGAATAAAAAAAACTAAATGTATGTCTTTTCGTTAGAGGAAATTTCACAATCATGGCATTTTTTTTATTGTGAAATAAAAAAAATGTTATTCTTTCTCTGGGAACTTCCCCCATGCCGAGTTGACCAGAGTGGGGTTACAAAACAGCGTGACGCAAAGGTCAAACCTAATTGGCCTACGGATACGTCTGTTGGGCATAAATCCAAAAGCAACATTTCTGAACTGTGATAATCACTCTCTCAACCTGGCAGCTGAGATAGATCCAACAATTGTCACCTTTTTTTGAAACTGTACATGAATTATTCAACTTTTTTTTCCCACATTAACCCCAGAGATGGGCCAAACTGAAAGAAGATGAAGGCGCGATTTTAAAAAAAAAGATTTATACAAGAGAAGAAGCTACGTCAGCAGTTTCCTTGCATCTCGACAAAATCATCATAATGTTGGAGAACCTTTTTGAATCAACAACTGAAAGAATGGACACTAGAAGCAGTGCACCGAATCTGTTCTGTTGTCACAGATAGATATTAACATTAACATACACTAGACATTAATAAATAATAATGATAATTATAACGGAGACTGTGATTATCAAAGTCTTTTTATTTCAGTCAAATCCTTTTGCTTTTGCACAAAACATAAAAAACAAACAATGACGTAATATCATATAATATTAGCACAGAATCTTCTAAATGCAGTGAAAAATTAAGAATTTGGCCTATCTGGAATTCTGGTCAAAGCTCCAATTAATATAGTTCAGAAGAAACTACAAAAGGCTGGACTGCACGTACGGGAAGCTGCTGCAGAAATTAGTACCCATTCATGCTTTCTGCAAAATGATGAGAAACTGACAAAAATCCAATCCATCGAAAAAGCAAAAGAAGGAAGTGAATACTTTGGATTCCCTGTAATCAAAACAACAAGAAGAAAGAAAAGACTTGATGGGAAGTTTAATTCTAATGTAGGACTGTCAATAGAACTGCAATTCAAACGTGTTGCGACAGAAGTGCTGGATAGATTTGATATGGAGATGAAGGGCAGATTCCAAAGGCTGGAAAGAAAATGGATACCTTTGGGTTTCTTCTTGAACCAAGGCACCTGTTAGATGAAGACACGCTTATGACAAACTGTGTTACTTTTTCCTGTTTGTATGATGAAATAAATGGCAAATCGCTTGTTTAATGATGTCATTGATGCACGAGCACTTTTCATCAACAAACCAGTAATACAATCACCAATATATATATTGAGCAAACAGGCTTGATATGGTAATTACGTGTGCTCAAACTTTGCAACCTCCTCCGAATACCGCTAACTCAGGCCACTTCCATTACGTCATGTGAGAGATATTCTCAAAGCTCAAGTTCATCAAAAGCTATCTTAGGAGCACAATGACACAAGAAAGGCTTATCATGGCTTTAATGTCAGTGAAGTCACAAATACTAGAAAGTATCGATGTATTTGATGTTATAGATGTCTTTGCTGAACAGAATCCACGACGTGAAGCGATATGAATTGAGATTTGTCACTTATGCATTATTTAGCTAAAAAAAAGTATTATTCATTAAAAGAGTCTTAATAATTATTTTGTTTTAAGTTTACTGATATACTGAACCTATTTGATTTTGGGCTTATATATTTTTTGCGTACATTATCTCATGTCAAATGTCGTATGTCATAATGCAAGGTACCCCCCCCCAAAGAGGTCGATCCCCCCGGGCCCCCAAATCCCTAGCTACGCCCCTGTTACCCGGTAATAAAAGACCTACTATTCATGATCATAACATTGGCCTAGGTCTAGTAATTATAACATTAAACGTGTAAATTCATACGTGTTATAGTCTAGATATAGTATTCTATATCAATATTCTATATTTCTAAATCTAGATCTGGACTTAGTCTAGACTTAGAGCTAGATCTAGATCTAGACCTACATTTAGAGCTTGATCAAGGTATAGTTTGTATGACAAATGACAATAGAGATATTAGTTTGTATTTGCGAGAAGAAAGTGTTGTGAAGTCATCTGTACACTACTTACAAAATTGGATAAGTTGGCAACACGAAAAAAAACAACAATTCTTGACCTACTAGCTAAAGTAGGTCAAGAATTGTTGTTTTTTTCGTGTTGCCAACTTATCCAATTTTGTAAGAAGAATAAATATTTTTTTACTTTCTCATTATTACATGCAACATGATTTTAATTTGGAATGTATGGGTAAGGTTAATAATTATTATTTTAAAAAGTATACGTGTACGCTAAATGAATATATATATATATGGAGATGCTGTGGCTGAATGGTAAAACACTTGGAAGCGGAAGTTCGAATCCTGGTATAGACTCTAGGTGGACCACTTCGAGGGCTGATTTTGAGTTTGCTTTTCCACACAAACTGTCTTTGTTACCTTGTTAATGGAAAGATTGTTATTTCAGTCAGACATATATATTTTATATATGTAGTAAATCCGAAGTGTATAAACAACAATATGAGCAGTCAGACAATAATTATAAATTCTACAAAATAAGATCAAGAATGATCAACATAAATAAATGTGTGTTCAGCAAGAGCGTAGCCAGGATTTATTTTTGGGGCGGAAGGGTAGGGGCTATAACAAGGTTTTAAAAAATCCGTTTTTGTTAAAAAAAACAACAACACAGATACACACATTTGTACCGCCTTTATTTCTTTTTTATAGATTCAGGTGGAATTTATTTTTCAGGGGCTTAAAATTTTCGAATTTTTTCACTTTTTCAAACAAGCTTTCTGTTTTCAGTTTCTAAGGCCGATCCACCATGGTGGATAATAATCACTGTCTCTATATCTAAAATACAATGGAGTGTTTTTCCTGACATATTCTTCGTAATAAATAGTGGTCCCGTTGGCCAGCCAGGCGATCCACCATCCAAACGTTCCGCTTGACAAGATCACGTGATCACAGCTGGACAAAATGGCAAAGTGACTTCCGGCATCCATTTTTGGTAAAAATGTAACGCTTGTATCATTAATGTTGTCCTTACACCAAGTCAAATCGTCACTCGCCACCAAAAATGTTATGTTTTGATTGGGTAGTAATGACCTCATTTTAGCGAAGGCTTTGACAAAATATGACGCTTTCGCAACTCCGTAGCCGAATCTTTTACTTCTCGGTGAGACAAAGTCGCCACGTCGAACGTGCACGCCGACTATCACGTGATTCTGTAGTTGTGATCTACAACTTGCAAGTACAGCGTCTGCTTCTTTCTGTATGGAAGGTACGAAAGTAAATTCCCGCCTAATTTCATCTTGAGCGTGCTGAAAATATCTCCAGCATTGCAAATATCCAGTGACGATGAGGTTTCTGGGTGGGAGATTCATAAACTTTGACTCGAATATAGCAAAGGCTGACTCTCTAACCAATTTCCATCTGTAAAGCAAACACACAAAATATTTTTAAAAAAAGAATATTTTTTTAAAAAGACAATATTCCTTTATCCAACTTGTTAAGCGATTTCTAACTAATGATTAGTGCATTAAAAAAAAGAATTATTTTTAGCCCGCTCCATTCCCCCCCCCCTGGAGACAAACGTTTCTTAAGCAAATGTATCAATCTACTACACTTTCAATTAGTCTAAGGATATGCCCTTTAGATCTAAATTGAAAAGATGTTGCGTAAAATTAATCCACATTAACTTATTAAACCATGATTAAACTCTTATATGAATAGTGCCTATATGCACAAATACCCGAAACTTTTCATGTGAAAAAAAAAAGGTTTTAGTGTGAACATATGTACATTAATATACATGCATTTATGTATATATGCTGCACATAATTTATATATATGTACACATGTACACACCCTGTACAAAGGGGCTATTCAGTCTGATTAAAATCGATGATGTCCAGTCCAATTGTTTAATTACAATTCCTTATCTTTTAAACTTTGAAACAAAATTAAGTATTTGTTCAGGTGGCCAATGAGCTAGTAATTCTTTTCTAAACGATATTCATAAACTGTTAAGAATTATTTTAGAAATAAAGGAGTATTCTTTAAAAATATGGGTAAAACCTGGATGGACATGGTTCTGCCCAAATGGTTTAACGTTTTTTTTCTTTAAATATTTTCCAGTCACATTTCAAGTTTGAATTCAGGGTACACCCCTTTATTTATATTTGTGAATGCTTTAAAAACAATGACGGTCCAATCCAGACAGATATCTATAGCCTCCTTACCCACCAGCCCTAAACGGTTTAGGTAAGTGATAGGATCATAGCGTATTGAGAAAGTGAACTCTTTCTCTCCTAATCAACGATACCAGCGTTGATTTGATCTCATTTAATTAAATGAATGTTTAATTTTATAAACTTGACTGTGTTATATAAAAAGAGCATGCATTTTCCTTTAATTCTATACCAAATACATTTTCTTAAAACAAACAACAAAACTATTGAAGCTTAATCATAACAGGGTCTTCTTCTTCTTCTTAAACTGTCAGGTAGAGTTGAGCCTTTGGCTCTTGGTAGTCTAGGCCAGCAAAAGTGAACAAGAGCTCCCTCTCACCGGTCTATATGAAAACAGTGTACACTGTTTTGTCTGGCTGGTGTGTCAAACTCGCGGCAAGAGGCCGCGTATAGATCTACTAAGACCCCCGCCATTTTTCTTTCTATACCAGACTAACTGTGCGGGACACGCCATTTATTATGTAACGGCCCCTTGAGGAACAGCACCTGGATTGTGACAAGGTTGTGGTGGCTGTTTACAACTCCGCACAGTGCAATGAGGCTGCTCTCGCACCCCCTTAGGCACCCCCACGGAAGTCTTGTTTTGCTACCCTTTAGCCTATCGTTTCCTCCTACGATCGTTTCCACCCGGGCGCTCTATGAGGCAGGGTAGCATGCCCGGGAATCATAACAAGGTAGTGAAATAGTAATGAGCCAAATGAAGAAATTCCTTCGAAACGTGGACAGATAATAACGGAGAGAAAGAGTTAAAGACATGATGTAGCGATAAACACAAACATTTGGTAAAAATAGTATTAATCGCACGTAGTTTGAACATCTTTTTTTCCCTCATATTTCCCTTTCTCGGATTAAGTTAAAACTTTGCACAATTATACATTGTACTTGACAAGACATGAATGAATCTGAACAAATGAAACAATTAGTTAATGAATTGTTAGTCATTTATTACTTTGTTTGATATGAAATGTGGGTATATATATATATATATATATATTGTTACGAATCTCACTATCCAGGCTCTCTGCAAACTGCACCATACACCACCAACTTAAAGAACTTGACGACTCAGGGCTCCAAAGTAACGTAACACTTAAATAGTTGAATAAATCTGAGCCAATACTGTACAATTGGCACACGTACACTGTACAAATATCTCTACGATAACACCGTACCGCCGTATCAACTCTTGCACTGGCCTCGCCGTCTCGTTCCGGGCTTGCACTGGGTTCAACAGTTCAGGACTGACTTCACACACTGGACTCGTTGTGTCGGACTCGATCCCAGACCAAGATCAAGACGCCAGTCGTCTCAACTGTACTTTATAGTACTCCGCACTGAACCGTCATAATGCTCCGTACAGAATCACACCGCTGAACTGTGCTGTAGTCGACCGGACTGTAGTGGACCTTCTGTCGTGAACCTCCTTTCTGAACCTCGCTGTATTGAGCCCTTTTCTCAACCGTCTTGACTGCGATATCTTCGCTCTTATATAGGGTCCCTACTGGCCTTCTCGAACCGGACAGAACGCCGCTCGACGTTTCTAGGTGGTCAGATGACTACAACTCTCGTGACGCTCCTGAGCTCTGTTCACGACGGCGATCCTTCCCGAACCGTCCTGTTGACACTCGACTCGCATGACCGTCGTAACTCGTCACGGTTGACCGCTCGTCTGGCCTGGGGCGATTTGCGTCGGCTGACTACACTCACACCACTACCCCTCTCTGTGCCACCACCAGGTTTATAACAATATATATATATTCTGGATGAATGGGTCGACACAGTTACAAATTACATATATATACATATTTATATATGGATTTAGTACCCTTATTATGTCTTGAAACGTTGTTTGTTTGTTTTTTTACATTCCATTTATCAATCAAAGTTAAATTTGCATAATTATTCATAGCCAAAAACAAAACTAAATAAAAAGAGTTTTAGTCAGTCAAAAGAAAAAGAATAAAGTTAAATAGAGCGGTTATAAGTGCAGTCAGTCTTGTACATGGAGGCGCGGTGCTTGAGCCGTAAGGCGCTTGTCTTCCGAACTGGAAATTTCGGGTTCGAATCTTGGTGTAGACTAGGTTTTTAAATTTCGGTAGGCCCCTATCTTTGGTTGAGTCCACCAAGCACTAATGGGTATCTGATATTAGTCGTTGTGCTGGACACATGACTTTCTCGTTAACCGTAGGCCACAGAAACAGAGGAACTTTACATCATTTGCCATATAGTCTGCCGGGTCCAAGAATGTAGCCCCACTTTACAGTATTTTTACGGAGAAAATTCGAGGAAAAAAAAAGATTTTAAAAATTTACGTTATAAATGTATCTGCTTTTTCTTGTATTAGTGATTAATTAATTATCTTAACATATTCTCTCTTGTTGGACATTTAATTACTAGATATACATATAACTTACAAACAGCGATATATCTAATATATAAAGCAGAATCTAAGGCGTATGTATGTATGTCCCGCATAGAAATCAGAACCGTTCGGCTAATCTTGATAAAACTTGGCTTAAATGCTCCATATATTATAGCGGACACCGTGGTATATTTTTAATGTCACCCCACGACCGGAGGCCCTAAAAATACAAGAAAATTCATACATTTTTCTCTATTAAGACAAAACGTTTTACAAAATCGGATAAACAAGTTTTCACAATATTTCTATTTACTCATATGAATATTTCTTCTAGATGAGTAAACCTATTTTCATATTCTGTTTTTATTTTCGTGGCTAAATCAATATGTGAAGGGAACATTTGGCATGTTTGACATAGGTCTAAATTCAATACACTATATCATTAATACCTCATCAAAGGCCCCCAAGGCGTGGGTAGTAATTGGCTAGTTAACTATAATTATAATAATTAACTAATTGAATGTTATAAGCAGATTATAGTAAGACATGTGACGTCTCAATCTCAACTTACTATGTAAATCTTTATACTTACTAAATTAGAGAAATAACGTGTACAAAATTATTTGCCAGACAGACAGAGAAAATAGATATATGCTTTGTAAATATTAATTCGCTACAAACCCATCTGTGTTCATGTCTTCATTGAGATTGGTAATCTGAAACATCTTCACCAGATCTCCCCCGCTCTTTATTATAGGCACTCTGTTCTGCGCCCTGGCTAGGCCTATCATCGTAGCATAGATGAACATCTGGTTACCTAGGCGACCCATGAATCTAATGGTCAGGTAGAGTTTCGTTACAATAGCCCTGGACGTAGCAGATTTCTGAGCAGTTGTCGTACTTGTGGACGAAGAGGACTCATTAGCCAAAGGGTTGTTTGAGTTTTGTGTTGAGCTAGGTAGCATTAAAGCCCTCTCAATGTTGGCTGATGAGTTGGCGTAAACATGTAGATCAATCTTTGTGTTATTTGAGTCGAACGACACCATGTACTTCACAACGTGTGATATGCTGTAGAAGAAACTATTTTGACGTTAGATTAATATCACTCTGAAATAGTTTTTGCGGTTTATAAAGAGAATAGCATTATTTCCATACCAGTTTTACAAAGCTTATATCAACTCTGTCTGTCGGTCTGTCTGTCTATCTGGTAAAAAGTGTGCACACGATATTTCTCCCACTCTCATTCTCGGAACAAGTTAAAATTACTCATTAGCATAGACAAGACATGAATCAATAATTTTAAAAAAGAAACCACTTAGTCAATTAATTAATCGTCATAGTCATTACCAAGGGAAATAATCATTCGGTATTCACAGAAATGGCAAAGAATTTGATGGGTTTAGTCCCTTTTAATAATTATTAACACTAAGTCTCCCTCACGCATTCTCCGATCAAATTGATACTTTAATAATAATAATAACATCACCAGAAAATTCCTCAGTGGAAACTGATAAAGGGACTACGATGAATTATGTTTCCCTTTAACGAAACTCGACCCTGGCTTCGCCAGAGAATGAATACTCGCTCTTTTATAATAATAATAATCTTTATTATCGGTATGGAAATTTGTCTTACAATTTGTGCATTACACCAAACAAAAAACATTATAACTATAAGAAACCAAAGTGTACATTCACACCAGACTCACTCATAATTTACATGTGACAAAGTTTATACCAGATTGTTCTTATATAATGATTTGATTGCCAGGGGAACAAAAGAGTGTTTGTGTCTGTTTGTCTTTGCTATCGGTGTCTCTTTTGCGATGGTAAAAATCACAAAATCCTGACACAAAGGGTGATTATTTATTTCGAGGATCTTGTTAGCTTTTTTATAGATGTTTGTCTCAAACAACTGCCCAAATGGGGTTTGTTTTTTGCCAATGATTTTACCAGCAGCATTTAGCATTCTAAAAAGTTTATTTTTATTTTTAATGCTCAGATTGCCATACCAGGCAGTGATATTGAAACTTAAAATATTGCAGATGTGAACGTGATAAAACATAGCTAAGGTCTTTTTGCTAACATTAAACGAGGACAGTTTTCTTAGTAATCGTAATCTTTGCTGCCCTTTTTTGTTGATATAATCAGTATTTGCAGTAAAATTTAGTTTATTGTCTAGGATAGTACCAAGGTATTTAAAGGTTTGCACAATGTCAATAGTCTCTCCAGCTACAGAAACAATATCATGTTCCTTCTTTTCCCTACGAAAATCGATTTCTTTGGGGGTTTTTTCACATTTAATAATACAAAATTTATCTTTGCATCATCAGCGAATTTTGTGAAGGAGCAAAAAGAACTATCGGATTAAAAATCATTGGTGTACAAAATGAACCACAATGGCGATGTTACAGCCCCCTGGGGGGCCCCTGTGTTAACTATGCGTTCATTTAATATAACATTGTTTACCCTAACCCTGTGAGCTCTCTGGGTCAAAAATTCATTAGCCCATAGTATTATGTATGGACTAATCTTCAACGCTTTCATCTTTTCAATGAGTAAATGAAGTTGTATAGTGTTAAAAGCTGATGAGAAATAAATAAAGAACAATCTTACTAAAGTGTTCGGTAAGTCCAGATGTTTGTAGACACAATTTAAAATATTTAGGATGGCATCGTCTACACCTTTACCCTTTTGGTAAGCAAATTGTAAAGGGTCTAACTTATTACAAAGATCATTCAGAAGAAACATTTTAACCAATTTTTCTAAAAATTTAGACACAATGGAAGTAAGTGAAACAGGTCTATAGTCATTTCCTTCGGTTTGGAAACCTTTGGCACAGGTACAATTATAGGAGACTTCCACACAGGTGGTATCTCATGGTTAAGTAATGAAGTAGAAAAAATCTCTTGGAAAGGTTCAGCTAGTTGTTCAGTACATTCTTTTAAGCTTCGCCCTTTTATTCCATCAGGCCCACCAGCTTTCATTGGGTTGAAGTTTTTGAAAATGTTACAAACTTGCTGTTTAGGAATCGCTAATTCTGAACAGTTGTTAACATTGACATCCTCAAGGGCTTTGAGTCTTAGATAATTAAAATCTTTCGTGTCAAAGCGACAATAGAAATCATTGAACTCGTTGGCTAATGTTTTTTTGTCTCTTGTAGCAAGATTATTTTTAATTTTGACTTGTGCTCCTGCCATTTTGTTCATGATGCCCCACGCCTGTCTCATGTCACTCGTATTAATCGAGTCTTCCAGCTTGGTGTGGTAGTTTCTCAAGTCTTCCAGCTTGGTGCGGTAGTTTCTCAAGTCTTCCAGCTAGGTGCGGTAGTTTCTCAAGTCTTCCAGCTTGGTGCGGTAGTTTCTCAAGTCTTCCAGCTTGGTGCGGTAGTTTCTCAAGTCTTCCAGCTTGGTGCGGTAGTTTCTCAAGTCTTCCAGCTTGGTGCGGTAGTTTCTCAAGTCTTCCAGCTAGGTGCGGTAGTTTCTCAACTCTTCCAGCTTGGTGCGGTAGTTTCTCAAGTCTTCCAGCTTGGTGCGGTAGTTTCTCAAGTCTTCCAGCTTGGTGCGGTAGTTTCTCAAGTCTTCCAGCTAGGTGCGGTAGTATCTCAAGTCTTCCAGCTTGGTGCGGTAGTTTCTCAAGTCTTCCAGCTTGTTGCGGTAGTTTCTCAAGTCTTCCAGATAGGTGCGGTAGTTTCTCAAGTCTTCCAGCTTGGTGCGGTAGTTTCTCAAGTCTTCCAGCTTGGTGCGGTAGTTTCTCAAGTCTTCCAGCTTGGTGCGGTAGTTTCTCAAGTCTTCCAGCTTGGTGCGGTAGTTTCTCAAGTCTTCCAGCTTGGTGCGGTAGTTTCTCAAGTCTTCCAGCTTGGTGCGGTAGTTTCTCAAGTCTTCCAGCTTGGTGCGGTAGTTTCTCCTCTCTTCCTCAAGAACGACGTTGAGATTTCGTTGAGCACGTTTCCTTGTCTGTCCATCGCCACTCATATAGGCTCTTTTCTTTTTGATTATTTCCCGTTTTAGTTTTGCTGTGACCCATGGTTTATTATTGGGGTATATCTTGATGCTCTTAGTACTGACACACATGTTTTCACAGAATTTGATGTAATTTGTCACTGTGTCGACCCATTCATCCAGAATTGAAGTGGTCACTTGAAACAAATTCCAGTCAGTGCAGTCTAGTCATCCCTGTAGTTTGAGAATATTGTCTTGAGTCCATTCTTGTACGTTTTTTTGAATGATTTTTCCTTCTTTAAGTTTCGTGCAGTAAGTAGGCAGCAGTTGTATTGTTTTGTGGTCCGATGATCCTAGTGGTGGCTTTTCACGAGATGTGAATGCTCCTTTGATGTTACAGTAACATAAGTCCAGAGTTCTGTTCTCTCTTGTCGGACATGTTGATAGAAGGTGGGTAGGTCAACCTTCAAGGTGCATTTATTAAAATCACCCAGTATAACTACTGGTGCGTCCGGTGACCTTGTCTGAAACTCGTGCACTACGTCAGCGATGATTGCAGCTCCAACTTCCGTCTTGGCTGTAGGTGCAAGATAAACCAGGACTATGTAAATAACACCAAAGTCACGTGACAAGTAAAAAGGTCTCAATGAGAGCGCCAGTAGTTCTAGATCCGGACAGCAATTTCTCTTTTTAACTGTGTAGTTGGTACATATTTGAGGTTGATGTACACACACAAACCCCCACCTTTCTTCTTCTTAGAAGTTCTGTCAGAGCTCACGCAAGAGAAACCATCAATAGCAATCAGGTTGTCGTTGTCATCCTCCTCTAACCATGTCTCAGTAAAAGCCAATAGACAACTTTCCCTAAAAACGTGGTCATAGCGTACATGGGCACATATATCACCCACTTTATTTCTAATAGAGCGGACGTTAGCTAGAATAATCGTAGGAAGTGGTGGACGAAAACCTCTTCTTCTCAGTCTTTGCCGTAGTCCTCCTTTTTTCCTCTTTTCCTTGTACTAATAGAGGAAGGGTAGAGACAATTTATATGTGCATAACATGGTGGTGTGACGAGATGTTTAATTAGTCAATAGTTGGCTAGTTTAGTTAAGTCTAGGGGTGATTTTATTAATTTTATCCCGCTCACATATAAGATTTTGTACAGGCACACCGCAACTAACAGTAAAAACAGGCCAATATTATAAGTTCATAAATAAATAATTTAATAAATGAAAGTTTACAAAAGATAAATGATCAAATAAAATTATAACTAAGAAATGAAATGAAGGTGCTAATATCTAACATAACTACTCATCATGGATTGCTAATTGGTGAGTGATTGGAAGAGAAGAAGAGTGTTCCTATGCCTTGAGTACTTATACTATTAGCTGCTAGCCCGTGGGTCGTGGGTCGTCTTCTGGCGGTCGAAGGACTAGCACTCAGAAGGATGATTCATCCGGCTCTGTCTTAGGACGTCGGCTCGGGATAGTCTCTATGCTGTAGGCAAGCTGGCTCTAGGGTGAGGCCGCTGCCTGTTTAGCAGTAGAGAGGGTTGGTGCTGCAGATTAAGTTGTAATGGAGTGATCTCTCAGCTGTGATCTCTAGTTCGTAGAGAGCCGTGCTAACTCAACACCAGTTTGTCTTCTGCAGCGAAGGTTGCTCTAATCTGTCGGCATCAGGCAGTAGCTATAGGGCAGTGGACAGTTTGGGTCGGATACTGGGCAGTATAAGGCACTGTGGACACTGGGCAATATGTTAAGGCCAAGGACAGTAGGCAATGCCTTCTTGCTAACAGGTATATAATTGGGGGGGGGGGGTATCTGGTGTGGTCTGCCCCAGTTACAGCTTTGGGTGGAGATCTGGTAGTTGTAGCAATCGGGTGTAGCAATCGTGCATAGCAATCAGGGGTAGCAACCAGGGGTAGCAACCAGGCTGGGGATAAGACAGACAATTAGGAACCTCCTAAAGGCATTGAGCAGGGATTCCCATATGCCTTGCAATCAGTCAGATGTAGGCATTGGTATCAATCCCAATAAGGCATTAAAGACAATTAAGTATAAAATCTTAAAGCATGCGTATAACTCAATAACAAAAGATACAAGAAAGATAACCACAATAAATGGGTCATCATACAATGTAGGATGATACTAGTCAAGATTCATCCATTAAATTTGATTACGACGATAAGCAATCAGTTATAGTACAATGGGGAATGAGCATATTATATACTAAAGGATAAGATGAAAATAAAATACTAGGGATCGAGATACAGTGATAAGGGTTTGATGTGATTAATCAAAATTAAACTCATCCAAGGAATTATAGTGAAATAATTAATTTCACATGGGCTCTGTAAGTTTAGAGCACTGTGATCTAAGTTCATAGACAGCACTCAGATTCACGAAAGTTTATTGTTTACATCAATCACTAAGATATCGGAATGGATGAAACATAACACATCAAATATAATAACTATGGCTTCCAACTTGGACAATTATAGCGGCATTAATAATACTATATGAAGATATAGCATTGACATAGAATAGCACAATGTACATACACAATAATGTCATAATGTAATGACGGGGAACGTGGTTGTGTACTAATGTGTACTCACACATTCCTATACGATAAAATAAGTATAGTAAAATTGTTTACACTTACCCGTTTGTCCCTAATGAAACCTCACAACTAAACTTCCTAATAGAGGAGACTGTATGAATCCTAGCGGGCCTAACTTAGAATGCTTGGGTCTCTCTCTATATATGGTTGGGGCATTTTGTTTAACGGGTGGGGAAGAAAGCAAGCTGATTTCTCACAGGTATCGGCGTACCGGAGATGTCAGGCGTCATGTCCGATTTATGGCCTGTACCGTGAGAGTAGGGACTAAGACGAATATGCATTTGTCCAGTCCGGGTGCAACGCTATTCTTAGAGCGGTGCGTATCCTGCGGGGGAGGGCGGAGAAAGGGGGAATGGGTGTGAAAAGTTATTAAGCCGCTGCGTGTAGCGCTGGTGCCGCGACCATTGTGTGCTGGTCAGCTGTCCAGCGGTCAAAAATTAAAAGTTAGCCCTAGAGAAGCTAGATAATGTTTTACGTCGAGATTCGTCCCGTGAGAAACAGTACGAGGGGAGATAAATCCTACAAGAATTTAGTTATGGGTGGACAGGAAAATAATCGTTTTAAGTTAAAATTTAAAGTTTCTCACGGTTTCCTGGGAACAACTCAAATGAATTTGTGTATGCAAGTTTCGTATCGTCACAGGTGGGAGAGGCTTCCTCTTTGAACGAAGTCAAAGAAGTTGATCTTTACTATAATGAATAGATCTAAGACTAGATCGGCCGCCATCTTGGGTCGCCATTTTCTTCTTTTATTTCTAACCAAATAACCAAAGTTGAACAAATCTAGATCTAGTAAAACGTTGAATGTATAAACTCATTGTGGAGCCCACCTTGAAAACAGAAGTCTTCATCTGCATAACTAATTACAAAATAACATTCAATATACATCCAGCAAAGAAATAATAATGAATAATGAAAGCACAAATGGCACGTCGCCACAGTGTAGCGCCATATTAAAAAATAATAATAATATTGAACCTAACAAAACATGAATCAATAAAAGCAAGATTACAAATAAAGTTTGTGCTATCACACAAACTCAGAGACGGTCCTCATCGAATTCACCAGTAATATTCAAGCCATAGTCTTGTTTTGATCGATGAAAGTAGTACAATAGAATTACAGTTGGGCACTAGAATAATGGGATAATAATAAAATAAAATTCATGTTTTTCTTTTAAAGTTTCAATCTTTCAAAATGAATTTTTATTAAACATAAGTACTTTTTAATAACAAGTTGTTGTTTTGTTATATATTCATAAATTAAACTTTTCAGATCTAGGGATCTATGGGGTAGATGATGGAAAGATCATGTCCACGGTTAACGAAGGTGTCATGTGGCCAGCATAACGACCAACCAACTTTACTTTTCCCCAACTAATATCAGGTACCCATTAAAGCTGGGTGGACTCAGGGGCACCCTGACGATCCCGAAAGTAAAAATATCAGTCTTTACCAGGATTCAAACCCAAGAACTCCGTTCAAAAGTCAAGCGCTTTACCACTCAGCCACCGCACCTCCATATATTCATTTAGCGTACTTCAAACAAAAAATAACAATTTTTAACCTTATCCATACATTCAACATTAATAAAATGTTACATGCAATAAAAAGAAACTAAAAAATGATTTATTCTTCTTACAAAATTAGTAAAATTGGCAACACGAAAAAAAGTCTTGACCTACTTTAGGTAGTGAACCAGTAGTAATACTAATTAAGACTTCTCCCTTCGCGAAAAAAAAATTATATCTCCCCTTTCATTTGTTAGACAAACTAGATCTAGAACTAAAACTAGGTCTAGAACTAGAACTAGATCTAGAACTAGATCTTAGGACTACATCTAGACTGATCGAGAATCTCGATATCTAGAATCTAGAACTAGACTAGAATCACTATGAATTTACACTGTTAATCTTTAAAAAATAGACCTAGGCCAATTGTATGATCAGAAATAGTAGCTCTTTTGGTACCGAGTAATTGTGTACTATAGTCTGCTGTTCGTATCTGATACATTTCTTAATGTTATAGTACTGTTTACATAATAAATAAATCTGCACCTCTATCCTGTCAGAAGATAAGCTATTGCCTTAATAATTAATTTTGTGTTTTAATTTTATACATTTATAATATAGATATTATAATATATCTAGATCTGGGCTCTATTTAGTCTTATTTAGACTGTCAAGGGTATAATGAGGATATGTCAAAAAAATAATTTAATAGTTTTTTTTTTAAACTTACAGTGAAAGCGAAGTTCGTATCAACATTTTGTTAAACAACATTTGAATCAGTATTTCATTCCAGGAGTTAGCTAATAAAGGGAAAAGATATTTTATATATTTTTCCATTGTGACTTAAGATGCAAATGTTTTGTACCAAAGTGAATCTATGAATGGAAGCATTGAGTTAGTAATGAAAACGTTCAGGACCTTTTAAAACGACTACCAGAGCGTCACCTGAAAGTTGTTCATTTCAAAGTCGTGTGTTGATGTTGTTGTTGTTTGTTGTTGTTTGAATCTGCTTGTATATAAAATGTTTAAATTTAATGGTTCACTTTCGGAAAAGAAAAAAAGTAGCCGTTGCAGCAGAACTTTAAATGATCTAAAAATATTCATGATGTCCGATATTCGTTTTCTCTTCTAGTTTCTGAGATCTAAACGGATCATTCAAAGTCGTTTGGATTTATCGATTTTCTCGGGTTCAAACCCTACGAGCTCACATCCCCCGTCGTACTGCGGGAGGTTTGGACTAGGAAGTAAACTATCTTCAACTCTAGAGGAACATCCTAGATTCTAGATCGAGATATAGATAGATGTAAATCTAGATTTAGATCTAGTTTAGAGTTCTAACCTAGATTCCAATTCTAGTTCTAGTCTGAATTTTAGTTCTAGATTTTTATTCTAGATTCTAGTTCTATCTATCTAGATCAAGTCTAGATCTAGATTATATCATAACTAGAACTAGTCAAGAAATCTAGATCTTGTCTAATTCTAAATTCTATATATATATATTATATTCTGGATCTAGTCTAGACCTATTAAGTAAATAAAGTCTAGAGCGATTATGATCATGATTAGTAGACCTACTAGTGGGTAATAGTGTATTAGCCTATGCTGTTCGCAAGGGAAACCTGTTAAGTTGTGCAGGCTCTTTTTTTTTTAATTTCTTACTACGTCTGCTCTAAAATATTATTCGAAATTGTTGAAGCAGTGGCGTCATGAGAGGGGGGGGGAATGAGGGTGCAGTCCGCACAGGTCGACACCATTTTGAGGGTAACAACCAAGTTGGAAAAATTATAACTTTGCAAAAGCAGACATATTGACAAAGATAATAATAAAATCTCGAGGTATAGCTTGGAACAGTGGCGTCACTAGGGGGAGTTGGTGTGACGGGTGATGTCCGCACCAGTTGACACCATTTTGGGAGTGATAACCAAGTTCGAATAATTATAACCTGGGAAACGCAGATGCATTGGAAAAGATAAAAATAAAATCTCTAGATATATACCCAAATATGCCTTGACACATCTAGATGGTAGTTGAAGTGAAAATGATACAGAACAACGTTATACCATTTTAATTAAAAAAAACTGTTCATATGATGTTAAGTCTGTTTATAATGTTAATTAAATATTATTTTAAAATGTTCAATAACATTTGAATAAATGTAGTTAACATTGGGATTTTACATTTGAGTAAAAATTCCATAAATGTAGGTAAGGCGTCGTTCGTAAAAAATGACCTCTTTTGACCCCCCCTTCCCCCCCCATGTCACAAAGTATCACAAATTCAAAGACACCCCCCACTCCCCACTCTGCGTCACCTCACAAAATAAAAAATGAAAATGAAAATAAAATGAAGCGAAATGAGCAGAATAATTCAAATCGGAAAAAATTCGTTACAGAAAATATAGCGAGAAATAATTGAAAGTTTCTGCGGATGTTTCACTCGTTAACATCTGTGTGTTAATGAATGTTCGTTGATGAATGAAAGTCCTTTAAGCTGATCTTTCGATAAATAAATTGAATTTAACTTTTTTCTCCAATTGATTTTCTTTTCAGGCTAGAGATTTGAATTTTCAAAAAACACATTGACGTCGTTATTTTTCCGGAAATTTAAGATTAGTATTTTTGAGAACAACAACGGGAAATTCTCAGTTGAACTCCTCAAACAAGACTGAAATATCTCTATATTTTCAATGCTTTTTATTTGAGAATAAAACTACCTGAGAGGTTCATGTTGAAATGAGTACCTAAAAATGTTATTATTTTTCGAAGATTTTTGAAGATTAAAAAAATATTTTATTTGTGTTTTTTTCTGAATTTTTAATTTGTGACGTCACAAAATCGCTACCCCCCCCCCTCTTCCCCCTTGTCACAAACTGTCAAATTTTCTCAAACCCCTCCCCCCTCCCACTCTAGAGCATGACGTCATTTAAGATCGACCCCTAATCAGCTCACTGTATTGGTTCAAAAAAAAGATATCTAGCAACAGTGTTCATTGGAACATATTTCATGAACGTTGATGGGGAGGGATGACACCCTGAGCTACCGCGCTAGGTGCCACCGACACTGTATCAAAAGGGTTTCCATGCTGATTTTAGATGATCACTTAACACTACTCTTCTTATTCCAGAAGAGTTTGAAGAGTGTTATCAAAGACGACGTGTTGCACTGTTTGCTTTTATGTGAAAAATAACGCCAAATTTCTTTAAAAGATTGTTGAATGTTATGGGGGCCGTCTCTGAGTTTGTGTGATAACACCAACTCTCTTTGTGATCTTGTTTATATATACATATTGGAAGACTTTATGCAGTTTGCATACATGTATATTGTTTTTCATGTTGACAAATAGTTACTTTATTATAGTATTGCGTACATTTTTACGGCAAATGTCCTTTTTTTCGTAAAGGAGCAAAAACAGATAACTTCATTTATTTGACCTTTTACAGACTTACTAACTTTTCTGTAGAATTAGGGGTTTAGCATTATGGTAGTCTTTCCCTCGCCAAGACTGCAATACCCGAGATATTGGAAATCACATCCTTAAGGTGATGCAGGATCTGGACCTGCTTTGGATCAACATTCAGTTGACTATAAGAATTGGAAAGGCTTCTGCAGCAATGGCAAAACTCTACAAGGGAAAAATGCCAAACTGACAACAAAACCAAAATACTAGTCTACAATACCTCTCGTGATCTTACGTATATCAAGAGCAAAATGTGCATCATAGAAGGATCGTGTCTACAATTAGGAATTTTTTTATATTGGCCAATATGTACCCTGGTGGAAACATTTGTTTCAGTAAAATAGAGAAAAAAACAACAACATAAGCCTAAGGATCCTCGATCCCGCGATACGAATGTGATTAAATAATAACATAATGCAGTGTTTCTCAAACTGTTGTCCGCGGACCAAATGAACACATTGTTAACGAATTCTTTTCATTTTGTTAAAGTAAAGTAAAGTTTCCCCTTTCAAACCTTGCGATCTCTGGTGCAGATGATGTTAAGGTCATCTGTTTCTTAGGCCAACGGTTAACGAGCAGGCTGTTATGTGGCCAGCACAGCTTTACTTTCCCCAACTAAAGTCAAGTACCCATTACAGTTGAGTGGAGTCAGGGGCGCCCTAAAAATCCCGAAATTTAAAATCCCAGTCTTCACCAGGATTCGAATCCAGGACCTCAGGTTCGGAAGCCAAGCGCTTAACCACTCCAATACCGCGCCCCACTTTCATTTTGTTACTTAAATAATAATATGCATTTATGTTAGTTTTTATGACTATATTATGGGGTCATCGGGTAGAGGAAAATTAAAAACCTCTGATGTCATGTAGTGTTGACTATCGGCCACAGGGTTTAGTAAAGATGAACTAATGATGTAATGTAGTGTTGACTATCGGCCACAGGGTTTAGTAAAGATGAACTAATGATGTAATGTATTGTTGACTATCGGCCACAGGGTTTAGTAAAGATGAACTAATGATGTAATGTATTGTTGACTATCGGCCACAGTGTTTAGTAAAGATGAACTAATGATGTAATGTATTGTTGACTATCGGCCACAGGGTTTAGTAAAGATGAACTAATGATGTAATGTATTGTTGACTATCGGCCACAGGGTTTAGTAAAGATGAACTAATGATGTAATGTATTGTTGACTATCGTCCACAGGGTTTAGTAAAGATGAACTAATGATGTAATGTATTGTTGACTATCGGCCACAGGGTTTAGTAAAGATGAACTAATGATGTAATGTATTGTTGACTATCGGCCACAGGGTTTAGTAAAGATGAACTAATGATGTAATGCAGTGTTTCCCAAATCTTTTTCCTGAACAGAACACTTCGCACATTCTGAGTATTTAGTGAAAAACATTGTTGATGTATTTTTTAGATAGATTAATTTACGTAGTGGCCTACTAAATAATTATTCCAGTAGTTCGTGGAACACCTAGCCAGGCCTCGCAGAACACAGTTTGGGAAACACCGATGTAATTGACTTTCGGACACACGATTTAGTAAAGAGCTCATCTACCATTCCTGGCATCTGGGGAAAGTCCTTGCCTACGTAATAATAATAAGAAGAAACAAACATGGCGTAGTCATCCGTAGTGTGCCGATGTGTACATTTAAAGTTGCTGAAAGTTTATTGAAAAATTATCTAAGCTTTACTTATATTTTTTACGAAAATTAGAATACGGGTTTAGATCTTGATTCTTGATCGTGAAATAGGTCTAGATCGAGAATAGATCTTAAGAGTTATAAATCAGAAGTCTAGGTCTAGTGTTAGATCTAGAAGTCCATATAATGAGAATATCAAAAATGATCGGAGAAGTAAGGAATTCCAGCGTGCCGAATTGCTGCCTACGTACGTTCACGCCTCTGACAGTACCCGAATTGAACCAGGTATATATATTTTTTTTAATTAAACTAATTTTATTTTATTTTAAGTTGTACAAGGCATTTTTAAAGGTGTTTTTCTTGTTTAAATGTAAAAATATAAGTCTTAGTCTTTTAATGGTGGTAGCTGCTACATTAGAAAGCTTAACGTATTTAATACATATTTTAATAACATTTTAATAACATTTTTCATTGAGTACTACGTCAGTATTGGGTCTGAAGTTTTACTTACTATTGATAAGCACCCAGATTTACGATGACGCAGCCACAAACGAAGAACAAATAATATCTTCGCATCTTTAACCCCTGCCGTCTTGGTTTGGTGTTATCCTGGGGATTCTTTAATGTCAAAACTAGTTGAACTTTCTGAAACAATCAAAGAACTTCTGAAAGACCTTATATTAATTGTTACACTTTCTGAAATACTTCATATTAAGGGCTAAGCTAAGACCATAGCAACATTTTCTGAAAGACCTTATAGGTCTATTAATGAATAAACTTTTTTAAAAGACCTTATATTACTGAATACACTTTCTAAAAGACCTTTTATTAATGAATACATTTTTCTAAAAGACCTTATATTAATGAATAAACTTTCTGAAAGACCTTGTATTAATGACTAAACTTTCTGAAAGAAATTATAAACGTTCAGAATTTAAATAAAGAATACATAAATGATTAGATGGGTGGATGGGTAGATGATCCGTTTTTCTAAAAGTAGCTGTTATCGATAAATTAAGGAAACATTTAAGAATTCAAGCAACAGTTGGAGAAACAACAAGTAATATACAGTCACCAAAGACCAAGAGCTTAATAATGTGTGTTTGAGGTGGAGGGGGGGGGATGGTAAGCCTCACCCAGCCCCCTCCACCCAAAAATAGTATTTAATAGATGAACAGCTTAATAAGCCTGGGGAAAGTAAGACCATGATTCAGTTCCAGTCAGAGATGTTTAGACCTGATTATAAGAAGAGAGTTGTCACTTGTTTAAACAAGAGCCATATTCAATTTCATTTGAAAGAATTGTATTTTATAATGTGGTCTTACAGTTGATACTCATTTTAATAACATTAACAAATTATTCTAAAATGTTCTTCACAGCAAGGGAAATTATAAAAAATGTAAATCAATTCCTACTTTATGTTTAAATACTAGGCCTAGACATTTTGAAACAAGTATATTACAAGTATATATGGAAATGAGAAGAATGCCTGGGAATGAGAAGAATGCCTGGGAATGAGAAGAATGCCTGGGAATGAGAAGAATGCCTGGGAATGAGAAGAATGCCTGGGAATGAGAAGAATGCCTGGGAATGAGAAGAATGCCTGGGAATGAGAAGAATGCCTGGGAATGAACTGTTGTCGCCCTCACATCAGTCCCCTCTCATCACGCAGCGGATGTATCCAAAAGAGCGGCAAGTGCCGATACGGGGACATGACAATTCGTTCACTGGCATTTCGTTTACGCGACTATTCGTTCACCAGACATTAACTAGAGTATCCAGATGAATGGGTAGATTCCCGGTAGATGAAATAAAAAAGAGGTGTAAAGGTATATTAAAGGTGAAAGTAAAAATGATACCTAAAGTGAGGGCCCATTTAAATGTTTCAGCTTGCTTGTAAGATCTCTTTTTTTCTTTTAAGTATAATTTTTATCACATACTGTCCTCATTAATAAAATATTAACAACAACAACAACGACATTAAATCAACTAGTGTGATTTGACCTGATCTCTAGACATTTGTTTTGTTTTTGGAAATAATAGCTACAAAAGTTTTAATGTAAACAAATTAAACACGCGAGGAGAATATATAATATTAACAATATGTTACTATCCAGTGAACGATTTGTATGTGAACTATTTGTTCGTGCCGTGAACGAAGAGTAGCGTGAACGATTTGTCGTGAACCAACTGTCTGTGAACAATTGACGGTGAACAAATTGTCTGTGAGCGAATAGTCCGTGAGCGATATGTCGCGTGAACGAATAGTCTGGTGAACGAATTGTCGGGTGAACGAAAAGTCTTGTGAATGAATAGTCGCGTGAACGAAAAGTCGTGAACGATTTGTCGATGAACGAAATGTCAGTGAACGGATTGTCGTGGAACCATCAGTTTCGTGTCAGCGGCGTTGCAGGCTCTGCAAAGGCCAGGCTATGGACTCGTTGTCTGAGGCTATTTGAGACGCATGCCAATAGGAAGCATTTCATAGGTAGTGGAGTCTTTATATTTATCACCACTCCTGGCAATGACAACCTAGCGGAACTATAGTACAAGTAATTAAAATGAAAGCTATTCCTATGTCATGTGTCAAGAATAGAGCCAACTTAACATTCATATTTTGTTTGTCACTGAAAACATAAAAAGACAAAAAAAAAAAATAAATCAAGGTTACAAACACAGTTTGTGGGGAAACACAAACTCAAATCGACCCTAAAAGTGGTCCGCTCACTTAAAAGGGCAGATTTCAATATTTTTAGCAAGAATATCAGAAACAATGACTAACAAACTATTAACTATATTATTGCTATGTGTTTGTGTGTGTGTGTGCTATATTGTTAGTTCGACTAACGACAAGATACCGAGATTTATTCATGTTATTACTACTACATTGGTAATAACCATATGTATTCAATGAACTGATAGTTGTGAAGATATAGCTTACTGTAAGCCTGACCAAACTAATGGTTTTAATGATTATCGGACGGACGGACGGACAGACATACTATACAAAACTAATAGTAGTCATTCTGCTTTCAAGGGCGGTAAAAGTGGGCAATGTTTCAATTGATCTCAAGACTTATTAGCACGACACTCTACTTTAGTCATACTTCTATGTATGAAATTTTAGCTTGAAATGAATGATTCAAACTTATAAGTGAAGTCATCTCCTAGTACTTTAGGCCAGTGGTTCTCAAACTGTGGTCCGCAGGTCCACAAGACGACAATATGAAATCCGAAGATAGATGATTATTGTTTACAATGAAAATAATGACTTTGTTAAAGGCCTGTTTATTCGATTGGATTTTGGACCTCATTCACCAATCGTAAACAAACACCCCTTAAGTCACGTGACAACCATCATAATCTAGACACCAACATGAAATTTATTGTTAGAAAACCACTCTTGCTTGTACATTTTACTTTTGTTAACTTGTTAAAATATTGCGATGTTATAAATGCAGCACATGCATGTGACAATGATTACAGACACGTCATTCTCAAAGGACAAACACTGTTCAAAGAACATTCTGTGACAGAGATTAGATTTAAGTCTGATGAAGAAACACGTTGTCACTACGTTCAGGCTCCAGTCAAAGCCAAGATGAAGAAACATTCTGCGTGTACAATGTTACTGGAGTGATTAGCTACAATGGAAAGGTAAGCTACTTTTAAAGTACCATAGAATCTATAACTATAGATCTACGATCTAGATTAGTCAATCTACTTACTTAGACAAGTACTTATTAGTTAGGCTGCTAGATTTCCACTATGACTAGATCTATCATCTTGATCTACTCAACTTTTAGATAGATATTCTAGAATTTAGTAACTAGATCTAGATTTCTAGATATCTAGATCTACTTAGCTCCATCTAGATCTTTTTTTTAGATCTAGCTTCTAGATCTAATATAAATATAGATTTTGCTGTAGACTCTTGTACTCTAGACTGACTTAGACTCACAAGATTAACTTAAGTTGATAGATCAAACTTAGAACATCTAGATTCTAGATCTAAAATCTATACTAGTAAAAACAAAACACACTAGATCTCTAACAGGAACACTTCGCACACTATGAGTATTTAGTGGAAAACTTTGCTTATTTTTAATGAGATTATTCACATGGTAGCCTACTAATAAATTATTCCAGTAATTATTCTAAACTGATAAATCTAGATGTCTACATTTTGTCTACATTATAGATTTAATTTAAATTAGAAATCATATATTCAGAGGCAGTGCAAGAAATATGCGAAGTGGGCATAATCCACAATCTGTGAGTGGGGGTTTTATAAAATAAGTCTATGCACACCTATTAACTTAAAAACATTTACTGCATTAATATATTTCATATAATGTCATTTTAAAAAAATATATATTTCTATTTCCAGTCCTTGAAGGAGAGTGGCTGTGTGCAGGGGGCTGAAAGCTGATATTATTACTAAAAAATATATACATATACACATTTGAAACAAGCTTATAATATTGATAAAACATACACACCAATTTTACATTTGAAGTTGCCATAGTAAAAATTGATAAGTCACAATAAACCAAAGTAACATATTGTGAGGGGGAAATTATGTTAATAAGGCAAAGTAATATTTAATATTTTTGGGCACTGATCTGTAGAAGTACATAATAAAAAAAAGTGTATATTAATAAATTATATACACACCAATTTTAAATCTAAATGTTGCTAAAATTCATAAGTCAAAAATGCAAACTCAAGTCACGAGTAAAAATTATATATATAAGGCAAAGTAACAATATTTTCAATTCTTGGGCACTGCAGCAATAAAGCTGGCTAGAAAAAGATTTGATTAAGCTATATTTCTTAAAGGGTCTAGGAAGTAAACCAGAAAGCAAATAACATAGTGAATCTCATCAATGATATGTAATGGAGCATATGGGATTTCCACAGCCAATATTTTAACATTTTTAATTCTGCTTATAGCTCTTTCCACATGACATCTGTGACAAGAAACCTTCTTGTTTTCTCCTCTTTCTGTAACCTCAAATTGAGATTTACTTTTTTAAAAAGTGGGCTTGAAAATTATCTTTTAAAATAATGAAGCCTCTGTCTGCCAGGACACAGTCTCCAGGCTCCAACTTCTCTATCAGTCCACTTCTTAAAGTGTTATCTTTGTCTGATATACAGATCAGAGATATATGAAATCCCCCCACTAGGTGTAATGCCAATTAGTGCCTTTACAGTATTGTGATTCTTATATGTACTAGAGCTGCTTTGCTGTTGCTTGTGATTTTTAGGCTGCTGTATAAAATACTCACAAGTATCTATAATAACACGACGTGCGGGGAAATGGTTGACAAAAGTAGAAGGCATGAAAGCCTTGACCTGTTCAGTACTAGGCCATATGTTGACACTTCAACAATTCGCACACGATACCTGAATACATGTAGTAAAAATTCAAGAAATAGTTAACTCACATTTATTAAATAAGAAAGTACATAGTTCGTCAAGCCATGTCTAAACTTGATCATTGTGACCAGTAGCTGATTTTGAGAATCTAACAATAATTTGTCTTCTAAACAGCTACTTATACAAAAAAAAAGTTAAATATAGTATCAAACTGTATGGCATGTGAAGCCAGTGTAACTTTTAAAGGCTTTATCTCCTTTTAGTTTCAAAGAGTCATAACACAATTTCAACTGAGCAACTTCCTTCAGAAGGCTAGCATTGCCTGCTTCCAAAGTATTTACCCTCTTTAGAAGATCTATAATGAAGTCTTTATCAGTTTGCACAGTGACATCTCTAGTCTTCTCAATGGTGGTGTCCTAGGGTCAAAAAGATTGTCTAAAAGGAAACAAAATACATTTAAGTGTACAGTCGAAAAGGATCATCATTAAAATATTTACCATTAAGATAAAAAAAAATGTAAAAAATAATTACATATACATTTTAAAACATTTACCTAAATTTATATTTGGTCTTTTTTCGGCTTGGTGTACTTTTGGAAAAAGAAAACTTGGCCGGCAGAGCACCAGGCTTTGGAAGTCTGCGATCTAAATGGAACATATACTAATATAATGTATATTAGTTTTAAAACAATTTTTTTTTCAAAATGATCTACATAAAAGTTACTAGACCTATAGATCTATATAGTATATATACCTTCTGAAAATAAGCCATATATACCTAACAATAGCCATGAATAGGCCTACTGATCAAATATTAACATTTATTTTTTTCCTACTTGTAGGAATCTAAGTCGATATTGAATATACTACTACTAGATTGTAACTAGATCAGAATTCAGCAAATATTATTTGTCATAATAAGCTATTGAGTATTATTTAAAGTCGAATCAACGCTAATAGATCGATTCTATATCTATATCTTATTAATATTTCTCTAAATCTAGATCCATCTAGTTACTAGTAGATCTATTTCTACTAATGACACTAGTCTAATCTAGAAATATTCTATCTAGACTCGTTGTTTTATATTTTACATGCTCTTTACATTTAATTTATAAACTTTGAATAATAATCAGATTTAAAATATAATTCTGATCGAATAATTTAATATAATATATAGATCTAGAATCTATAATAGATCTATAGATTCAGATTATACAGTACATTTGAGACTGAGTAAATCTAGAATAACCTAGATTACTAGATCTAATTATATCTAGATCTAGATTCTCTATATAGATCTAGATTCTTATCATTTAGATCTAGATCTAGGCCTACTAGATCTAATAAAAGACTAAAATATCATCGCATTACTACTATAAGTATAATACTTCTAGATTTAGAATATAAATATAGATTAGATCTATATCTACTTACTTGTCAAAGGCTGGTAAATAAAATAGTCCTCCTCAAAATGCTCAGAACATAGATTAGTCTATTAGATCTACTTAGTGTGCATTTGCAGTGAAGTTTTTTCGTTTAAGCTTTACAACCCATTCTTTACATAGCTTTGGATTGTTCACAGGAAAATGATGAAAACTTTTTTTTTCTCTACATTCATTTTTAGCGGCCCCCGAAAGGGGAAAAGACGCTATTAGTTTTGTGCAAAATGCCTGTCCGTCCGTCCCGTTTAGATCTCATAAACTAGAAAAGATATTGAAAATCCGACATCACAATATTTTAGACCATTCAAAGTTCTGATGCAACGGCTACTTTTTTGTTTCTGAAAGCGAAAAATCTAATTTTAAAATCAGTTAACAAGCGGTTTTTTTTTAAGAGAAAAAGCTAATTAGTAAGCATTATAAGTTAAACCTAGATTAAAACGAATAGTAATCTTGTAAACTTCATTTTCGTAAACATATTTTTTAATGCACCTATCCTTCGATCTGCTGGACCGTTGGGACACTACACAAGATCTGTCAACCTTCTTTCTCCATTCTTATCTCTCATTTGTCTTTGATATAATTTCATTCGGATGTTCTTTCTGAAAATATTGAAGCCTGCCTTGGTGGACCACTTCGGGGGCCGATTTTGAGTTTGTGTTTCCACACAAACTGTCTTTGTAACCTTGTTTGTGTTCGTAATTATTACAGTCAAATGCAATGCATTGCTTCCCCATCTTTCCAGTACTAATCTATGCACACAAGGGAATCGTTGATGGTAGTCACGTGACCGTACGTTTCGGTGAATGAGGTCCATTTCAATAATAATCATATCGCTCTCACTACTGTTTAATATTTATATTACGAACTAATCTACACCAACGTAATTGTTGACGTAGCTTGGCCACAAATATATACCAGAACAAAACAGTCTTGTGATAGAATTTGTTTTGCTCAAGAAAATCAAACTTAATTACATTTTAAAGCCAATCTTTCTTTCAACATTTCTGCTTTTCAAGCAAATGAAGTGAATCGTTTCATTTCTCTGCCTTATTTAAAGAAGTAGGTCAAACCTCGTTTTTAAGTTTCTTAGCGACGACACTGAGACTCCAGGACACACCGACACACTGACATCAATCTGGTTTTTAATCTTGCACATTTTATGATTTAACTATTTATTTTACATTGAAGACAGGCGCAGAAGACGGAAAAAAATCTTAAATAGACCGCCGGTGGACCACTGCTTTGTCTACGTGAGTTGCGGAAAAATATGCAGGTTGCAGCTGGGTTGGCGTAGTCATGTGAAACACTGCACTCATTCTTAATCTTCGGAATCGAAGACATTGCAATCAATGTTATGCAGTGGTAATTCCTGTTTATTAAATTGTTTTTCTCACGTCCATCTAGCCCTATATTTGAATCGTAAGGAGAACAAGAGAGTGAATTAGAAATAGAGACATCTGGCACACGATATGACGTAAGAGAGGCGGGCAGTACGTAAGGCAACATTACCTCCATATACTTCTGACTAGTTTATACTTCAACTGTAGAACACAGGCAACATTACCTCCATAAGCTTCTGACTAGTTTAGACTTCAACTGTAGAACACACAAAGGCAACAGTCCTCTGTTGTTGTTTTTTGGACCCCTCAAGTCAGGAAAGCATTAAGAAACTGGAACAGACACAAATAGAGCAGTGATATTTATAACAAACTAATATTCACATTTGACTAGAGTAACACCTTTAGTAAAATGATAAAATTTAGAAACCCTTCAGGACAGAAGACTCAAAAGTAAAGTAGCAATTATACATAAGACACTGAACCATAATCTTCAAATACAAAAACAAAATCTAATAAAATACTCAGAAAGACATAAAGATAAAAGCACATTCCTTGTTACACATGCTAGGAAAAATTTGTACAGTGTGTGTAGGTTAAGAGAGGAAATATAATTCTTGGGATAAGGTTTAATAAAACTTTGAGAAACACTTTTATAGGCCTGCGCTCTTCGTGCAAGGATAATGTGTTGTAGATCACCAATCTAGATGCTGAATAAAAGAAAAAGAGATCTATTCATGCTTTCAATAATTTTAAAACATGTTACATCCATTGTGTCTTTCTTAGTTACAATAAGTTCTACAAGATTTAAACATCATTTGAACACACATTACAAATTGTGGTTAAATCTTTGGCATGTATTTTAAAAGAAAAAGAATTTTTTGGTGAAAAACTTTTCTGTTGATAAAAACAATATCTACATACCTAAGACTTTGTTTATATAAATATTACGGACTTTAATTTCATTTGACTTCTGTTTTCACCCATCGAGAACAAACATTGGACGTTTTAAGTATGTAGATATTGTTTTTATTAACAGAAAAATTGTTATATATAAATATATAAATATGTTTTGATGTCATTTAATAAAATGGTTTTCAACTGAAGAAGCCAGAAGATAAAAGCATTTTAAGATTATGATAATAAGTATGAGGCTGTTCTTGACATTTACACGACATTTTTAAAATATTAGCTAGGAGTTGATTAAACTGGACAATTTTTAACACGGCATGACAAGATGAGAAATACAACTAGCTTCAAATTCTAAATCAGACACGAAAATTACATTGAGTTTTATTTGTATTACCTTAAAGTGTTATGGTTTGAAGATTTCAAGTGTACTGCCATTCTATTTAGTTTTTAAAACGATAAATAGGTTAAGAGTGCAGTACTTCACGTGGATACACAGACCCATCTGTGACCTACATATTTTGTTTTATTACAATCGGAAACTGCAGTTGTAATCGTCCACAATCACGAGTTAGTTGAAAGAACCAAACACTATGTTAGCTAGTGTACAGTAAGGCTTACCAACCACGAGTTTGTTCAAAGAACCAAACACTATGTTAGCTAGTGTACAGTAAGGCTTACCAACCACGAGTTAGTTGAAAGAACCAAACACTGTTAGCTAGTGTACAGTAAGGCTTACCAACCACGAGTTAGTTGAAAGAACCAAACACTATGTTAGCTAGTGTACAGTAAGGCTTACCAGTAATTATCTGTCTTGCTCCATGTCACTTTATCGAATCTCTCTTTATTCTCTAGACAGTCAAATTGTAACAAAGAGATTGGCTTACTACGTTCTCTTTGTTTGGGAATCGTGTTAGTCAATTTTCTAACGCAGCGCTTCTCCAACTGGGAAACACGCCCCTCTAGACGTCCTCGGTGTAGAGGGCGCCGCGATGCAGTTCAAACTAGTTTTCAAGGGACGAAAAATAGATTTCATTGTAGCTCTCAATCCAGGAATGAATACTTGCTAAGTAAAATACACTATTTCAAAATTTAAGATATTTTAAGAGGTATTTTATCTAAGTAGCGCCTTATTGACGGTTTTGTAAAAGCCATCTGCAACATATAGACTCAAAAACGTTTTGAAAAATATATTTCAAAAGGCTATTTTTTTCAACTTTATCATGCCATAACGGTCAATTGTTTTTACGGTACAACATGTCACCGGCGACGTTTGTGTATAAAAAAACAACAGTCCGCAACAAGACGTCTTACGTAACTAAAAGTTGATTTTACGTCAGTCACGTGGTCAAATGAGACTAGTATATGCCTAGATGTCTAACACACATACTAATGTTGGTCGGTGAGACATCATCATTTGACATACGTAATAGTCCGTCTCACAGCTACAACCTTTAGTGGACATGACATGTTCCTGTGTTGTAGACACCAGTAGGATGAATATCTTAATAGGCGTGACCCCGGGGTTAATTTTTTGTGATGCGGTTTATGTAGGTAATGTCTAGAACCCTTCTATAGGACCTCAATCACATTTATAGAATCCTCCTCTCTAGTTCTGCAGTTAGCGTCCAAGATTTGCAAGTATACAAGAAAGTAGACATGACCAGTGCATCAGTCTGGTTTTGGTGTCGAGGGCTATGCATTTGTCTTTCCAAATTGTTAAGAGTTTTGCAAATGCTTCTGTGGAATAATCAATTCTGGTCAGTAGTTCAGGTTTGGTTCCTTCGTCTAAAACGATAGCTCCGATGTATATAAATCAACTTGCATTTGTCAGTTGAAACTCTAATACTGGTGTACATTTTAAAGCCCTGTTGGCTTAAGCGTGTTTTTTTTTTGTTTTTTTTTTGCATTGATTTTCATTCCATATGCTACGTGACAGTCTTGCCTATATCATGCGGAGTACCAAGTCTTCGTATTCTTCGTTTGTCGCCACAAGAACATCTATGTCATCCGCACATAAGCCTGATGAAAAACGCATTTTTAAAGATTTGCAACAATATCTTGCAGTAAAGAGAATGAGTCAAACCCTGGACCCAATTACCCTGCCGAGAAAGGCAAGTAACTTTGTCTAAAGTACCGCACCAACAGCCTTATAAGCCATACTAGCTAAGATGTGTTTATGAGCTATATTAATCCTTTTACAACAAGCGGGTTTTGGACAAGGTAGTAGTCAGACAGCACAAATCCTAAAGTTCAGCCTACTCTGTGAGATAGACGTTCAACAATACAATGTCTATCGCGTTATTTGTGGACTACGTTCATGGTGTGTTCATGTTACCGTAGTCGCTTTTTAAAGGCATTAAAAATACGTCTTGAATTTGAACTCAGGGCACAAGTCTCCGCAAGGAGACTAATTTAACTTATAACACCACATCTGTCAATCACGATTTCTTTTCCTTGTTCGATGCCATACAAAATGTATTACCAATAGTTAATTAACTAATAGTTTTGTTATATTGATTCTTGCATTTGTTAGATAGAAGAAATAATTGTCAAACATTTGCATTTCATCCGAGATTGGGTGTTGTTAGGGACTTAATATAGAGACGCACTATGGTTGACGGAATTTGAACGTGACAGTTAGTGACATCACGGCTAGTGGGCTTTATTTTTTTAATGTCAATATTCTTTTGTGTTAGGACTTCGAGTTGATAACATCTTATTATGAGCATTGACTCATCTGTGGCCTTTACGTACTAAACTATTTATAAGTAATTAAAGGTCTGGACATAGTCTTTTTATCTTGTTATTGTGGTAGGGTTTGTTTTTGTTTCTTATTGAGCACATTGAATACACCCGTACAAGATACTTACGCATCTTCTAAATAATCTATCAAAGTCATTCAGGCAGCCATTTACAACTACAAGGTCAAAGCCTATAACAGGTTGTGAGAAAAAAGTGTACAAACTTCCTACCAGACAGACAGACAGAGTGGATAAAAGCTTTTTAAAATTTACTATGCTTGAAAAATAGTCCTACCTTCGCAAGGAACTGTTATACGCTAAAGGGATTTAACTGATACTCAATAATAGGAAAAACATTTTTTGTTAGTTCCCCTGAGCCCCATTATAAACAGGAATATAATTTCTAAATAACTTAAATAATCAATTATTAATGATGTGATCCTACTCAAATTATATTACAATGAGCTGTCTTTTAAATTGAGTTATTGTTTCATTCTTACGAGATGTCGAAGGAAATAGTCTTTATTGTCTGTTTTACAAAGTTTTCAAGTTTTTGTTTACTATGACATAGAATTTGAAAAATAATATAAAACACAATTTAATATCACTTTATATTCACACAATGTAGAAGTCTAAACAATCAGTCATATTTTATTTATAAATGTGTAAAATCAAATTTTAAAGGGACGCCGCTACTAATGCAACTATAGAGATAAAAATATAGACTGGAAAATGGAAATAATTTCATGTAACTTGAAAACAGGCATATCTGACGCAAACGCATTTATAAATTCTGGAAAGTCGCATGATCTTCAGTTTTGAAAATTAAAAACAAACTAAAACTATTTCCTTCGTTGTTGACGGTTTCCATAACGTTATTCATGGCTGTCATCTCATCGCTTCAAATGTTTAGTTTTAGTTTTAAGCCCATAACGTCAAAGAAATGAGCAGAGCGTGTTCTAACGCTCGCAGTCCAAGGTGCCAAAAAGACAAGCCTATTAGATTAATAATCAATTATATCTAGATTAATTATAATCACCTGACTAGATCACGGTCTAGACTCGTCTAGAGTTCTGAGTATTGCTAGTAGACATTAGAAGTAGATTTAGAATCTATAACATATCATAATTTTAATTTTGTATCTGAGAAATGGAGATTGACTCTTGTAACAGATTGATCGTGTTCCAAACTGGTTCAGCAATGATATGTATTACTATATTACATACATTTTAATCTCTAACAGACTTTCAAACAAATAGTAACATCTGGTTGAAATGGAGAATGGCAAGAGGAAAAAGAAGAGAAAAAAAAGAACCCTAAAGAATATGATTCTTTGGACATTACAGAGTTTGATGAAAGGCATAAACTAAATTCAACAGTAGGTACCAGCTATCCATCTTTTAAATAAACACATTTTAGAATATTTTTAACAAGAGTTTTTTATGTTTCACTTTGTGACAGTTGCCCAATTAGATATATTTACCTGTCAAGCTGATTAACAGTAGACATGATTATCTTTTTGTCACACAATTTTTTTTTCTTTTTCTTGATTGACAATCTTAAGCTTAAAACACCAAACACAAGTTTCTCAAAAGGTTTAGATAATAATGAACAAATAGATGCTATCTTACTAGATTTTTCCAAAGCTTTTGACAAAGTTCACCACCATAGTTTGCTTAAAAAATTAAAATATTTCGGCATTAACGGTCCACTGCATCAGTGGATTAAAGATTTTCTGATAGGGAGAGAACAAACTGTAATAATAAATGGCTCTAAATCAACACCAATAACAGTAAACTCAGGTGTACCTCAAGGAACAGTCTTGGGTCCACTACTATTTTTAATTTACATAAATGATTTACCAAATTGCATTAGTTCAGGAACAAAAGTCAGATTATTTGCAGACGATTGCATAATATATAGAACAATAAAAACAAAACAAGACACAGATATTTTACAAAGAGAATTAGATGAATTACAGAAATGGGAATCAAATTGGAGCATGTCTTTCCACCCAGAAAAATGTCAGTTGTTAAGAGTAACAAAAAAAATTAAACAAATTAATTCCACTTATCTTATTCATGGCAAACCAGTAACACAGACTAAAAACTCAAAATACCTAGGTGTTATAATAAATGAAAAACTGTCATGGAATCCACATATTGATGAAACTATAAAAAAAATCCAACAAAGCATTAGGGCTTATTAAAAGAAATTTCTATAAATCAAATAAGAACATAAAACTAAAATGTTATTTAACCTTGGTTAGGCCAATAATAGAATATGCATCCACCGTGTGGGACCCCTCAACTCAAGAAAACATTAAGAAACTGGAACAAACACAAAATAGAGCAGTGAGATTCATAACAAACGAATATTCACATTTGACTAGGGTAACACCATTAGTAAAATCACTAAATTTAGAAAGCCTTCAGGACAGAAGACTCAAAAGTAAAGTAGCAATTATACATAAAACACTGAACCATAATCTTCAAATACAAAAACAAAATTTAATAAAATACTCTGAAAGACACAAAAATAAAGGCACATTCCTCGTCCCATATGCTAGGACAAATTTGTACAAATACTCCTTCTTCCCTAGTGCTATTAGAGCATGGAATGGGTTGCCTGAGCTAGCCAGAAAAACCAGTGACTTGGCAGAATTTAAGTCATTGGTTAATATGCATGACTAAATGCATGACGCGTAGGACGTAATCATCTTCTTTTTTGAAGTAACGTCTGTATTATATAAGAATAAGAAAGAAGGTCTTACCGCTGAAGACATTTGTAACGTAAGGAAGCTCTAAAAAAATAAGGTACAAATGTATACTTCATAGTGTGACTCATAATAAACATTATATACAGCAAGCTGAAAACAGGAGATAAACATATCTGCAATTTTAAAAAAATAAAATTCAATTTACAGAGAATAGTCAAACAAAGACTTGAACCTAGGCTGCATACATGTAATCAAGTTAAAAAAATTATCTAGAAATCATTCTGATAAATGGAAACAAACGAGCTGTCTCAGCCCAACATATCGTACACAGCACACCACTGTGCTGACACTGATTTGTGCACCGCACAAAATTAAAAAATTCCACTCAGCCATCCATGGTATCTTAGAAATTGAGCGGCATATTGGAATCAATGGATATTCATGAAGGTCTGTGGCGACTTCAAATCATCGTTAATTATGTGAGGACTCACTGTATTCCTTAAATAACTTAATAATAAGCTCGCACCAGTGTTCAAAATACTTTTTGAAGCTTCACTTAATTAATTAAGGATGAGCACCAAGTGACTGGAACTGTCACTCCGCTATTTAAAAATGGAGATAGCATTCAATAAACGTTAATACCATACCTTGTTAAAAATATTTAAATATTTTGGCCTTAGTGGACTCAGGATTTCTTGGTAGTGAAAGAAAAAAAACCTGCAATAATGAATAGCTCCAAATTTTAAAGCTATAATAGTGTAGTGATACATATTTGTTTTTTTTTCTTGTTAACATGAACTTTAATTAATTTTTTGTGAAAGAAAGATATTTTGCACCATTTATCTTATATACAAAAGGTGTGTAGTAATGAATATTACTTGACATTAATTTTTCTATTTAAATACACTTGTGAGCTTGCGCTCCCAGAGCTATTTTTATATGTAATTTTATTTTTCTACTTTTATAGGTCAGAGCTATTTTATGTATTCTATTTTTTACAGGCTAGCGCCAGAATTAATATTTGTACTTCCGCTTTTTGTTATATGGGTTAGGGCGGGTAGTATAAATAGTTAAATTCATGCTACAGGCTCATACATGGTAGTCAGAAGATTGCAGCACTGATACTGATATGTAAGGATGGAGGAAATGAAGTTTGTTTCCTAACTTTATTGATTCTTGTAGTTTTTCATGTAAAGAGTTGCTATACTTATCTGTAGTATGATGCATTATTATTAAGTACTTTTTGTCATATTATTGAAGCTCTAAATCCACTGAAGGCATCTATCTCCATTCCAGATTTGATGGCAAACTCCTAAATATTGCCAGACTGAGGGCCAAAACTAAAATCAGAGCCACCCTCGTAAGAGATATGCTATTCGCGGATGACGCAGCGGTAGTGGCACACACACAAGAGGAACTTCAGTCACTAATGTCCCGCTTCTCTCAGGCCTGTAAAGAATATGGCTTGACTATTAGCACAAAGAAAACAAATGTTATGGGACCACCTACTACAGCACCACCCTCCATCCTCATTGACGATAACAAGCTGGACGCCGTAAACGAATTCTGCTATCTGGGATCCACAATTACAGATGACCTGTCCCTAGAAGAGGAGATGAAAAAACGCATAGGGAAGGCTGCCTCGACATTCGCTAGACTCAGACTAAGAGTTTGGGAAAACCATAAGCTAACCACGGTGACCAAAATGGAAGTCTACAAGGCATGCGTTATGAGTACACTGCTATATGGCAGTGAATCATGGACCACCTACGCAAAGCAAGAGAGAAAACTAAACTCATTCCATTTGAGATGTCTCCGTAGGATCTTGAATGTCACATGGAAAGAAAAAGTGTGCAATACTGAGATCCTTGCGCGATCAGGTATTCCCAGCATTTTTACAGCCCTCAGACAACGCCGTTTGCGCTGGCTTGGACATGTTCGCCGGATGGAGGACAAGCGCATCCCGAAAGTCATCCTCTATGGTCAACTCGCGACTGGCACAAGAAAAACTGGTCGCCCCCATCTCCGTTACATAGATGTAATAAGACGCGACCTCAAATCAGTGAACATCAATACTGACAATTGGGAAGACATAGCTCTAGACCGCAACAGGTGGAGAGAGACAGTGACAAAGAAAGCTATGGACAGTGAAAGTGCATGGGTCTCAGCCCAGGAAGAAAAACGCACAAACCGAAAAACGGCCAGCTCCACTTCCACCGAAGCAAAAGCCAAGGGGACCCTAACTTGCGCTATCTGTGGACGGGAGTGTCTCTCCAAAATAGGGCTCCACAGCCACATGAGGAAGTGTGCTCTGAGATGAACCATAGTCGTCCTACGACTGAAGGAGGCCAATGAATGAATGAATTAATATTTTGTGTATTTTATGTTTTTCCAATCGATGACTTAGACATCGAGCTGAAAAAAAGGATAGGAAAAATTACAACAGCATTGGCAAAACTCTCCAAGCGCGTCTGGGAAAATGGTAAATTGACCACAGCGACCAAAATCCTAGTTTACAATGCCTGTGTTGTGAGCACTCTCCTTTATGGCAGTGAAAGCTGGTCAACATACATGTACCAAGAGCACAGATTGAATAGTTTCTACTTGCGCTGCCTGAGACCATAATGGGCATCTCTTGGAGGGACCATGTCTCCAATCAGGAAGTTTTGAGATTGGCCAATATGAACAGCATGCATTCTCTCCTGACACAAAGAAGATTACGCTGGCTCGGAAATGTCACCCGCATGCCAGATGATAGAATCCCGAAAGATATCTTATATGCTGAGCTTGTGGAAGGAGTCAGACCAAGGGCCGCCCAAGATTTACATATAGAGATGTCTGCAAGCGAGACATGAGAGCCACAGGCATCAGCAAAAGTATGTGGGAAAACATAGCCAAAGACCGGAGTGCATGGAGACAGACTGTGCGTGCTGGGACAACCCTTGCTTCCTTAATCAAGAGGGAAAAAAGAAAGCTGCCCTGTCCGCTAGCCCTGAATCAGAGGCATACACATGTATGAATTGTGGCAAAGTCTGCCATTCTAGAATTGGCTTGATTAGCCACACCAGATTACAAGGTCCTCGTGACCATACCGGGACGTAGACAACAGTGCTGGCATTGCGGACAGGATCAGCACTGGTCAAACCAGTGTCCAAATAGGGCGAACCCCAGAAGGGACCAAAACCCCACAGAAGGTGCAAAGGAGGTAGGAGGGAAAATCTCCTATGCCATGGCCCTTAAAGGTGAGGGAGAGAAAAAGCAATCCGAGATTGATCAACAGCTAAAAAAAGATGGCTTCACAATGGTTGAAAGCAGCAAAGGAGGGGGAAAAAAACAAATAGAAGCTATGGGAGCTACTCCAAGTGGTCTCCCCCCACCTAACAGCCCTGAAAACAAATCTAAGCAAAGTAAAAAAATTAAAACATCCGGAGGGGCAAGTTCAGCGCCCACCACCCCAAACAAAATAACAAGAAAGAGGGCCCTCTCTCTCTCTTCCTCATCAGAGGATCTAAACGAGGATCCCCGGGTAGAGGAGGAGAAAAGAGAGGAAGAACAGTTCAAGCTCGAGCTGAACTTTCCAGACTCCCCGTCAGTGCTAGTCATAGATGAGGGCGAGGACCCTAACACACTTTCAAACACATAAACAACAAAGCAACTCTTAAAGATAAATGCATACACACACAATAGAATAACAAACACGCAAACCAATCTCACACACTCATGGCAGACATCAAAATTTTGACACTCAACATCAGAGGGCTTAACAATAAACACACATACATAGCACACCTCACAAGGAAATACAAGCCAGATTTTATCTTTCTGCAAGAGACCAACACACAGTTAGAGTACAAGGCCAAAAAAGCAGTCTCTCTTATGGGCCTCCGGGAGGATTATTTTAGTTTAGGTAGAAAGCCACGAGGGACAGCCATTTTACAAACATCCAATAGGTTTTCAATCACACACTCATATCAAGACAATAGCGGGAGGATAGTAATAATTAGGACAAGCTCACAAAAACATACACGTTAGTCAACATTTATGCACCCGCTCAAAAAAAAGAGAAACACGAGTTTTTTGGAATGCTAAGTGACTATCTACACACTCAGTACGCAGGAGAAAATTTAATAGTAGGGGGTGATTTAAATTACATTGATTCCCAATTAGACAAGCAAAACACAAACACAGAGGGTCCTGCTCCTCATATAACAATTAAAACGCATGACTATTTGGGGGGAGTCATCAAGGCATTCCGGTTAGTAGATGCCTATAGAGAAGTAGAGGTCAAGGGCCGGGTCACCACGTTCAGGGACAAAGCACACCAAATAGAAACACGGATAGATAGAGTGTATGTGCCAAGGGCGTGCAAAACAAAAAGTGTAACACATCTCGTAGAGACGTTACAATATACGGACCACAAAGGAGTCTTAGTGGAACTGCTGAACCCAAAACTAAAAAACAAAAAACACCGATCTGGAAACTTAACAACGACCTCCTAAATGACCCGTTCTATTTAAAAACAATCGCAAACCTTCTCAAAAATATAATACATGACTCAAACACACCCCATTTCAAAGTCACACAAATATGGGCGCTAATTAAAAGCTCCATTAAGCAGCAAAGCCAAATACTGGCCACATTAGTCAACTCAAAAAGGAAAAAAGAAGAGGAAAGACTTTAAAATTTACTAACACACGAAGAAGACGAAGCAGCCAAAACACATATACTAACACAACTAGAAGAACTATTTAACTATCAATACAAAGGAGCGGAATTGAGGTGCAAAAGTAAAAAAATAACCGAAGGGCCTAACAAACTTTTTTTATCAGCAGAACAAAACATTCAAATTGACAGAACTATTGACAACATTGTTGATAGTAAAGGAGAAACTATACACGACATGGACAAAATAACAGACACATTTACGAAACACTTTACTAATTTGTATGACAAAGAACAGACGGACGACAACGCACAACAAGTATTTTTACAGAACTGCAAAGAAATTACAATGACAGAACAGAGAGAGACAGACGCTCCCTTTACGCTAGACGAACTGAGGGCTGCTTTAGATACAACACAAAACAACAAATCCCCTGGCCCAGGCGGTCTGGCGTTTGAATTTTACATAGCCTTTTTTCCCTAAATAGGACCCCTACTATTAAATCTATACAGCGACATGTTAGAGACAGAACAGTTACCTAGAGATTTCAACTTAGCATACATCACACTTCTACCAAAAAAACAAGAAAACAACACCTCACCTAGCGACTTTTGACCGATGTCACTTCTAAACACCGACTACAAACTCCTGACGAAAATGATTTTTCTAAGACTAAAACCCCTCATACCACACTTAATAGGACAGGATCAATACTGTAGCAACCCAAACAAAAACATCGACGAACTTAACCATTTTTAAGAGACATTATATATTACTGTAAAGACAAAGACTTGAAAGCAGCCCTCTTTTCTATTGACCAGGAAAAAGCCTTTGACAGAATAGACCATGACTACCTTTTCAAAATACTAGACAAGACGAAGACAGATGGAAGAATGAAGAAATACATAAAGCTAGTTTACACTGATGCCACAAGCAAACTCATAATAAACCAAACCCTTAGTAGCAGTATCCCTATTAGAAGATCTGTTAGACAAGGGTGTCCCCTTTCTCCCTTTTTATACACCCTTTGCCTAGAACCCCTTTTAGAAACCATCAGGCTAGATAGTGGAATCACGGGGATAAGAATCCCAGGCCCCACGCCCGTAGTTAAAGTTAAAGCATACGCTGATGACACCACCCTTTTTCCCTCCTCAGAAAAAGACATAGCCGCAATCATAGATAAGTTTATTCAATTTGGGAGGGCAAGCGGGTCAAAAATCAACATAAATAAATCTTGTATTATGGGATTGGGCAGGTGGGAAATCCACTCAAACATCCCCTTTAACCTTAAAATAAAGAAGGAAATTAAAATATGCGGCATCACGTGGACAAGCAACCCAACATATTACCACACACAGCAGTGGGAAAATATTTTAAAGAAAACCAAAAACACACTTAAAAGATTTCATTATGCAGCAACTACTATATTTGGTAGAGCAATACTAGTAAACAATCTGGTCATCCCGATGATAGTTTATTTAGCAAACATCACATAACCTCCACCAACTTTTATACCAAGCATAAACACAATCATTAGGAATTTTATATTTAAAAGCACTATCAGAAACATTAAACACACAACACTTATACAAAACAAAGAGGATGGGGGGATAAACTTACAGGACATCAGAACCAAAATACAAGCACTTAGATTAAAATACATAGGACAAGTAGCCAAGAACCCAAACAATTTTCCATTAACAATATACTACTACGGCTTAAAGTTAAATAAAATAATTCCAATAAAAAATGACACCCCACACCACTTTGGTACAAACACACATCCGTTTTACAGATCCATATCAAGAATACTCCCCGGCAATGAACATCTAATACACAGTAAATTAAAAGACACATATACAACATTTAAGAAACAGTTACAAGAAAGATTATTCAATAGGATCAAATGGAGTAGAGAGTTAGGTGTAATAGATTTCAGAGACACTTTTATAAATCTACACAGCAAACACATTACACCCAAAGCCAGAGAAATAACATACAGACTAATCTTCGGGATGACCCCTGTAGGAAGGAAGAAAAGAAATGTACACACATGTGTTTTATGTCACACAGATAATGGTAACAATGAAAGCCATATGTTTTTAAAATGTAAAATATTTGATAATGTTAGATGCACTATGAAAGACCTACTAGAGGCAAACTGTAACACCAATGTTAATCTTAACCTAGCTATTGTTTTAAATAAATTGCCTAAAATCAAAAGTAAGATGATTCATAAATTTCATCTAATAATAGTGAGTGAATACAGAAGTCTTGTGTGGCACAGTAGAATTAAAGTTGTTAATAACAATGTATCTTTAAATCCTTATAATCTAGAGTTAATATTTAGAAAAATAATTGAACATAGAATTGATAACTATACTGGTTAGATAGAAATTGTAATTATTGTATAATTTATTGTCCTTGACTAAATTGTCAGACCTCAGATATAAAAATCTAAATACTGTAATCAATCTATAAAGCTACTCTATTGGTATTATGTCAATTAGTTTAAGTGGTTAAGTGAGTGTGTGAGAGTGTGTATGTACCTGGGTTAAAGAGAGTTTGGGCTGAGAGATGCGGGATAGGCATCAAATTGAACTTTATTTATCTATGGAAAACTACTAAAGAACTGTCTTTTAAAGGGAAGTCAACACTTTTGAAGAATTATTTTTCCCTCGTGGTTACGTCCTCTTTGATCACATGATCGGAGAGCATGTCACAAGTCAACATCAAGTGTGTATGTACTACACTCACAGAACACGGCAAGCCCGTGGAAACGTAACAAGAACACTATGACAATGTCTATATCTTAGCGGCAGCCTCATCCTAGACATACTGGGAAACAAAGGAACAAGACGTAACTGAATGGAGCCTGCGAAGAGACTAGAAACAAAAATAACCAAAACCAATAATCCTAAAGAATATAGACAAGGGCAGACAATTGAAAGTCAAGAATCTTTTATGAATAATGTAATATTTTAAGACAAATTAACTATTTTTTATTTATTTTTATTTTTTTTTAAACCCCTCGTAATGAGAGTAAAAAGAATCTTAAATCGACACCCCTATCCTGAAATAATTTACACATGACCCTCCTAACAGAACCCTGAACAATTGTGCTACAGCAGTACCTTTGCTTGGTTAACTGTCCCAGAATGACTCTAACAGCCCAAGGGACACCTTGATGATGCCAGAGTAGCCCTCTTACATCTCAAGGAGACCTTTAAAAAATTGTCGTGAGAGGGATTAACCTGTTCCCTGATCAGTCTTTTTTTTAAATACATAAGGCATACAGGGCAGCTGTATAAAACCCTGTTAGCTTGCCTTGCCTAATTACTTGCTATTACCTGGGAACATAGCATTGCTTCAAAGTCAACTTCCTGAAAGATTGTTAATGTTGCCATATAGTGGCAACGACAAATGCCAAGTGCTTAAAAGGAAAATAAACTAATTGGATACAATTACACTACAGAGGTCTTTTTGCTTCGTTTAATTTTTTGAAAATGTCTACAAGATAAGATAACTTAAATTCAGTTTGACTACTATTTACAACCTTAGCGTTGTCAAATTAGTAGATATTAAATGAATTTTAATTTCTTGACCACTCATGTTTTATTTTTATTTGTTTTAAATGTCTACAAATTAGTGAATATTAAATGAATTGTAATTTCTTGACCACTCATGTTTTATTTTTATTTTTTTAAAATGTCTACAAATTAGTAGATATTAAATGAATTGTAATTTCTTGACCACTCATGTTTTATTTTTTTATTTTTTTAAATGTCTACAAATTAGTGAATATTAAATGAAATGTAATTTCTTGACAAAAAAAAAAAAAAAAAAGAAAGGATTAGAGATTGAGCCTTTTCAAAACAATTAGATCAATTATAAGACATCAGTTAGGCCAGGGGAGGCGCGGTGGCTGAGTGGTAAAGAACTGGGATTTTCAACTTTGGAATCTTTGGGCACCTCTGAGTCCAATTAGCTCTAATGGGTACCTGACATTAGTTGGGGAAAAGTAAAGGCGGTTGGTCGTTGTGCTGGCTACATGACACCCTCGTTAACCGTAGGCCACAAAAACAAATGAACTTTACATCATCTGCCCTATAGTCCACAAGGTCTGAAAGGGGAACTAGTTAGGCCAGGTTCACATCTAACTTTGCATTCACTTGCACCTATCCTTTGATCTGCTGGACCGTTGGGGCACTACACAAGATCTGTCAACCTTCTTTCTCTATTCTTATCTCTCATTTGTCTTTGATATAATTTCATTCGGATGTTCTTTCTGAAAATATTGAAGCCTGCCTTGGTGGACCACTTCGGGGGCCAATTTTCAGTTTGTGTTTGTAACCTTGTTTATTATTTATTTATTTTTATGTAAATAAAGTTTCATTTTGTCTTTTTTAATTTCAAGTAAAGTTTCGTTGGTGTTTTCATTTAGTTTAAGTTAGTATAGTTTAGTATGTCTGGTTACTTAAGCGACTCTAGCCCCTTGGTCGTAGACTGAGGTGTCACAGATGAAACCCACCCAGTAGCACTAACATCTGCCTACTGTTATAAAATGTAATGTTGAACAGAGAAAAGGTCTTCTCGCGCCTCCTGACCTGCTCACACACTATTTAATATGCTCTGACTCTAGTACTGGATATTAAGAAGGTATATGTGTTTCGTTGTTGTTCTTTCCCCAGGAGATGAGCCACAAAATAATGCCTCTTCAGGAATCTAACAATCTAAAAGCTAGTGACAGTCCACAAATGTATTCCTAATGGCTTGAATGTTACAAGCTCTATGTCAAGAAAGCAAATTATATATGATGTAAAAAGAAAAAAAACACTAAAATTCGACTTTGAGACCTTGCGATCAATTGGGCAGATGATGTAAAGGTTATCTCTGTTTTTGGGCACGGTTACAGAGGGTGTCTTATGGCCAGCACAATGACCAACTTCCTTTGTTTTTTCCCTGACAAATGTCAGGTACTCATTAGAGCTGGATGGACTCAGTCAGATCCTAAAGATTTCAGTCTTCAACAGGAATTGAACCCAGGACCCATTAGTCAAAAGCGCTTTATCACTCAGCTACTGCACCTCTTATTTGTGATGCAAAGGGAAAAATTATTTAAGACATTTTGTGTGTGTCTTAGAAAATAATTGCCTATTCTTCATTATGGGAGAACACTTCAATAAAAAGACTAAAGCATTATGAATAGATGAAAATGTTAATTTATGCTTACAAAAGGCATGGAAGCGACAGAGATTGAGTGTGTGAGTTAATAAAATGGTGGTCACCTAATCTTGCATCAAGCTAAAATTGTGCAAAGATTATTTCTTTTACCTGAAAACACAAGAATACATTTTTAAAAAATAACTAACTGAGGTTACATAGCAATATCTTTTACTAAAATAGTTTTTTTCGAGAATCACACTAGTCTTGAGCATAATTCTTCTAGTATATTGTCCTCTCCTTAGATGTGGTAGACGTCGAGGGTGAGTCCTAGAGCATCAGCTTCCACCTCGTAACTTGGTGGATCGTAAAGTTCGTGCTCCGGAGATACGCTAAGGCCTTGTGGGAAGTTTGAAGATGGAACCTCTCGCCAGTCAGGTACTTTTCTAGTTTTCTAAAGGCAAACAATAGCCAGCCCTTCTCTCTCGATAATCGAATACCTCTGCTCTCCCGAGGCAACAACTTTCGACTCACATACTTAACGGGATGCAGAACATTGGTAAAGATTGAAAAAAAAAACTTTTCTTCTTTTGACTAGTTTACAAAACAACGCCTTGATCCAACTTTCTACAAAAAAATTCCCTTTTTTTTTTTAGTGTTAAAAAATCTCCATACTAGATATAATATATATAAGTCTATGGTTACTCTCATGGCGAACGAATGTATCCAAAATGCTTTAGAAACACAAATTTAAATAGTAATTTGATTAAAATATGTAATGAATGGACTATAATTTGTATGTTCATGAGTTAAAGTATAAAGTAGATCTGTCAACTTAGAAGTAGATCAAAAGTTAGGGTTAGGCCTAGGCATAGGATGTTTGTGTGCAAGCGTGGAGCCTTCACTATGCGCATGCGTGACCTTTCCCTCTTGTATCTTGTAAACTTGTCTATTTGGATTCTAAGGTACGTACGTCAGGGCGTCTTAATTCGCAGATATAAAGAACACATTTATGTAAAAATGCTTTTCAAACACAGATTTGAAGGCTAATTTTATTAAATTATAAAATCCATAGACTATATTTTGTATCTTGGTGTGTCAAAGTAAAATAAAAAATTTTGTGCAAAGTGTAGCTTTAAAAATTAGATCTACATCTAGATCCATACGATCTAAACATGGTAAACATGGCCTAGATCCATGAAATAGCAATACTTTCATAGAGTTGGGCAACTTAAGTGTCTTAAGTTTGTTTTAGGGCTACTATACATACGTTACGGTTCCAGTTAGTACCCAATGAACATTTATGCCAAGTCTTATCAAGATTGGTCAAACGGTTTTGATTTTATTTAGGGCAAAACCCATTGTCACTGTCTCGGTTGACATTGCCTGTTTTATGAGGGTGAAAGACATGAATCCTCTGAGATAGAAAGAAAGTAAGAATGACTAAATGACTTTTAGTCAGAAGTATCTTTTGGTTAGTCGAGCACAGTAGTAACTTGACAGTACACGCATTTCTAATAGTTGTTTTCTGTACTTAGAGCTGGATACATATTTTTGAAGTTTATTGTTACCCGCTGAGATTCGGATGTATTTTAGTAGTGAAGTTATATTTTGAAAGACTTGTGTATTTGATACCTCTGTTATGCAAATGTAGTCATATTTCAAACTGGATATTTTGGTGTCGGGACTAGAGGTACAGTATATTGTGTTATGAATAAACGTTATGTCTTGTCTGATAAAATTCGGACTCTAATCTTCTCTACCATTTATTAGCAACCACCGAAAGGGGAAAAAACGCAATTAGTTTTGTCTGTCCGTCTGTTCGTCCGTCCCGTTTAGATCTCAGAAACTAGAAGAGAAAATGAAAATCGGACATCATGATATTTTAGATCATTCAAAGTTCTGATGCGAAGGCTACTTTTTTTTATTTCCGAAAGTGAACCATCTAATTTTAAATATATGCAAGCAGATTTTTTAAAAAAATTACACCACTTTTTAATTAAAAAAAACTTCAGGGAAAGTAAGTCTTTATTAAAAAGGTCACAAGCTTCTTCATTAATAACTCAAACTTCATTCATAGATTCGCGCACAAAAAAAAAATGCATCACAATTGAAAAAGTATCACTGGATCATTATAAAATAGGTTTTTCATTTATCTTATCTTATCTTATATAATACAGACGATGATTACGTCCTACGCGTCATGCATTTAGTCATGCATATTAACCAATTACTTAAATTCTGCCAAGTCACTGGTTTTCCTGGCTAGCTCAGGCAACCCATTCCATGCTCTAATAGCACTAGGTAAGAAGGAGTATTTGTACAAATTTGTCCTAGCATATGGGACGAGGAATGTGCCTTTATCTTTGTGTCTTTTAGAGTATTTTATTAAATTTTGTTTTTGTATTTGAAGATTATGGTTCAGTGTTTTATGTATAATTGCTACTTTACTTTTGAGTCTTCTGTCCTGAAGGCTTTCTAAATTTAGTGATTTTACTATAGGTGTTACTCTAGTCAAATGTGAATATTCATTTGTTATGAATCTCACTGCTCTATTTTGTGTCTGTTCCAGTTTCTTAATGTTTTCTTGAGTTGAGGGGTCCCAAACGGAAGATGCATATTCTATTATTGGCCTAACCAAGGTTAAATAACATTTTAATTTTATGTTCTTATTTGATTTATATAAATTTCTTTTAATAAATCCTAATGCTTTTTTTGATTTTTTTTTATAGTTTCATCAATATGTGGATTCCATGACCATTTTTCATTTATTATAACACCTAGGTATTTTGCGTTTTTAGTCTGTGTTACTGGTTTGCCATGAATAAGATAAGTGGAATTAATTTGTTTTAGTTTTTTTGTTACTCTTAACAACTGACATTTTTCTGGGTGGAAAGACGTGCTCCAATCTGATTCCCATTTCTGTAATTCATCTAATTCTCTTTGTAAAATATCTGTGTCTTGTATTGTTTTTATTGTTCTATATATTATGCAATCGTCTGCAAATAATTTGACTTTTGTTCCTGAACTAATGCAATTTGGTAAATCATTTATGTAAATTAAAAATAGTAGTGGACCCAAGACTGTTCCTTGAGGTACACATGAGTTTACTGTTAATGGTGTTGATTTAGAGCCATTTATTATTACAGTTTGTTCTCTGCCTATCAGAAAATCTTTAATCCACTGATGCAGTGGACCATTAATGCCAAAATATTTTAATTTTTAAGCAAACCATGGTGGTGAACTTTGTCAAAAGCCTTAGAAAAATCTAGTAAGATAGCATCTATTTGTTCACTATTATCTAAACCTTTAGAAAAATCATCAATTAGTCCTATTAGTTGTGTTTCACATGATCTATATTTCCTAAAGCCATGTTGGTATGGTGTGAGGACATTTTGTTTAAGTGGTTTATGATGTTGCTACATATTATGTGTTCTAGGATTTTACATGTGATGCTGGTAAGTGATACTGGTCTGTAGTTTCCTGGGGTGGGGGGTGACATTAGCTTCTTTCCAGTTCTTTGGTACTCTGCCCTGGTTAAGTGAAGCCTGAAAGAGTATTTTGAACACTGGGTCTAGCTCATTGCTTAGTTCTTTGAGTAATCTAGCTGGAATACCATCAGGTCCAGACGCTTTATTTGGTTTGGTGTTGGTTAATAGTTTTTGAATTCCATTTTCTTGTACTACTATATCTTCTATGTTGTCTACTTAGTTTAAATTCAGTAATATGTCTTTGTCTCTTGGGGCTGAGAATGCTGATGCAAAGTATTTGTTTAGGATGTTTGCTTTAGTTTCATTATCATTATATATTATGTTATGTTCATCTTTTAATGGCGCTATGCCTGTTGTTTCCATTTTCTTAGACTTAATGTATGACCATAGGTTTTTGTTGTTATCTTTAGATATTACATTGTTTATGTATTCACTCTGCAGCTGTCTGCTTACTTTTTGGGTTAAGTGTTTAATTTTTATATACTTTTTGTAAATTCTTTCTGCCTTGGTTTCTTTAAATTTTCTATATAGGTTTTCCTTCTGTTTACAAAGCTTCTTTAGTCTATTATTAAACCAGCATTTATTTATTTTGTTTGATCTGTATTTAGTTGGGATATGATTTTCTATAATGCTTTTAAGGTGGTTTTTAATGAAATTCCAGAGGTCATTGACTGGTTGGTTAATGTCTTTTTTTAATAAGAATGTTTGTTGAAAGTTTAATGCAGCTTGGTGTAGTTGTGTTAGGTTACATTTATTCCAGAGTAAGATTTTTCTTTTTGGTTTTGAATTGGCTACTGCTTTTATGTGACTGTGTATTTTTATGATCTCATGGTCAGATAGACCAGGGATAATATCATCATCAATTACTAATCCAGGTCTGTTGGTTAAGAAGAGATCTAATGTGTTGTTTAATCTAGTTGGCTTTTTAATGATTTGATCTAAACTTGGTTGTGTAAAGTTTCTATAAAAAAGGTCATTTATGTCCATAAGGTTTTTTATGTTTATCTATGGTTAGTGTTTTCCAATTTCCATTTTGAAGTAACTCATGGAATAGAATACTGATTCAAATTTTGTTTTGAAAAAGAATTTTAATACGAACTTCGTCTGAATTGTAAGTTTTTAAAAAAAACGAACTACTTTTATAGCGCGCAGTTTTCACCCTAGACATTAGGCAATATACTTGACGACAATCTCAATTACAATAAATAGAGGACAGATATAGATCTACATTTAGATTTAATTGTATTAAACAATTTGAACAAAACTTACATTTATAAACCATTAAGAAAATAGCTGATCTTCTAACAGCTTAGGGGGGCAGATTTATTTATTATGTAAGCAGTAGTATCACATCAAGAAGTGAATCTGTAACACTACTGATCCAGATCATAATATTGACCTAGATCTAGTAGATATTGATTCTATTTATAGATTTATAGATCTAGTCTAGATTTTAGTCTAGATTAGGCTATAGATTTAGTTCTGGATCCATTAGTGTTAGCCTAGTCTAGGATGGCTGCCTGGTCGCGCGGTTTCCGAGCTGGACTGTCGTTTGGATTTATCGATGGTCCCGGGTTCAAACCCTGCCCGCTCCCATCCTCCGTCGTCCTGCGAGATGTTTGAACTAGGAAGTAGACTATCTTCAACTCTGAAGAAACATCCGAAACATGTAAATCGTTTTACAAACATTTTCTAGACCTAGTCTAGATTCTAGATTGAGATCTAGATTCTAAATCGAGATCTAGATAGATCTAAATCTTCAAGAATCTAGATCAAGATTTAAACTAGATCTATTTCATATCTAGAAGAAGCCAAGAAATCTAGTTCTTGTCTACATCTAGATTCTATATATATTGTATATTCTGGATCTAGTATAGACCTATTAAGTAGGCTAAATAGAGTCTAGAGTCTAGAGCGATTATGATCAGGATTAGTAGTAGGCCAACTAGTGGGTAATAGTGTATGAGCTTATTCTGTTCTGAAGTTGTGCAGGCCCTACTACGTCTACTTCAATATATTAGTCGAAAATGTTTGGAAGAAATAGGTATCTTGGAGCATTGGCGTCGTTGGGGGGGGGGGGAGGGTGCGGTCGGCACCGGTCTACACCATTTTGGGGGTGACCATCAAGTTGTAAAAATTATAACTTGGCAAAAGCAGACATATTGAAAAGCATAATAATAAAATCTCGAGATATATCTTGGAGCAGTGGCGTCACTAGGGGGAGAAGTGTGACGGGTGCGGTCCGCACCACTCGACACCTTTTTGGGGGTGACAACCAAGCTGGAAAATTTATAACTTGGTAAAAGCAGACACATGGTAAAATATAATTAAAAAATCTTTAGGTATATGCCCAAATATGCCTCGACACATCTAGTTGGTAGTGTAAGTGTAAATGATACAGCACAACGTTATACCATTTAAAGTATATTAAATAAACCTGTTCATGTGATGTCAAGTCTGTTTATAATTTTAATTAAGTATTATTGTAAAATGTGCAATAACAATTGAATATGTGTAATTTATATTGGGATTTTACATTTGAGCGAAAATCAATAAAAGTAGGTAATCATCTTTTACTTATCAGGAGGCTTCCATGCTGATCTTAGGTCATTTCTTAACGCTTTTCTACTTATTCCAGAAGAGTTAGGAGAGTCTTATCAAAGACGAGTTGTTGCACCGTTTGCTTTTATGTGAAAAATAACGCCAACTTTCTTTAAAACATTTGTGAATTTGATGGGGGCCGCCTCTGAGTTTGTGTAATAACACAAAATCTCTTTGTAATCTTGTGTTTGTTACGTGTTAAGTCTGACTCCAGGAAGCACGAACCAATCATCCTACAGCATTTGCGTCTGGCCTACCCGATACCCGATACTTGACATTGATGCGAGCAATACCGGAATAGGCGCTGTCTTATCCCAAAAGGTAGATGGAACTGAGAGAGTCATAGCTTACTTTAGTCGGAGATTGTCCAAAGCTGAGAGAAACTACTGTGTCACAAGGCGTGAGCTACTGGCAGTTGTGGATGCCATACAACTTTTCCACAAATACTTATATGGGCAACAATTCATCCTTAGGACAGATCACGCTGCTCTTTAGTGGCTGTTGTCATTTAAAAATCCTGAAGGACAAGTCGCCAGGTGGATTGAACGTTTGCAAACCTATGACTTCGAGACACAGCACCGAAAATGTAAAACTCATAGCATTACCACATAACTGAACGTTGAATAAATGTCACGACGACCAACCGCCTTTACTTTTAGCCAACTAATGTCAGGTACCCATTAGAGGCGCCCAAGATCCCGAAACTAAAAATCCCAGTCTTCACCAGGATTTGAACCCGGGACCCGGCTTACACCTCAACAACATCGCCACCTCACTGTAGTCTATATACATGGAAATATATATGTTTTAGAAAAAGGTCAACTGATGACCCTGTTGTAAAAGGATTTGTGTGTGTGTGTGTATGTCGTGGAGCATGAGTGTCACCCTTAAGTTACGCCCCTGTTCTGTACCTGTCCAGCGGTTGAATGGGTCAGCCTAGCGGGGTAACGAGAGGTCATGAATGCAGAAACACAGTTGAGCGGCTAGGCCTGTTGGTGTAGGTTGTGAAGTAGAATCTAAATGTAAATAAAGAGCTGAAGATTAGTATACAATTAAGCTATTAGAGTTTGTTACTTTGTTTAAATGTTTTGTGGTTCATTACAACTAGGAAGTCGTCACATGCCCCAACACACACACACACACACACTACACACACTAAAGCTGGGAACATATTTTAAAAAAATGGTTTGTTTATTTGTTGGCATTCATGCGTTACTTGAGTAGGGAGGCGGCATAGCTATTAGACTGTGACGAAGGCATGCGATTTCTAGTTGAAGCCTGACTGGATGTCAGCTTTGAAAGCATTAGAACTTGAGGAGTATTTATACATTTTTAAGGCCCCCGTAAGGGGGAAAAGCCGCTATTACGTTTGTGCAAAATGTCCGTCTGTCCGTCTGTCTTACTCAGAATTCGAAAACTTGAAGAAATATGAAAAATATTATTTCACCATGCGATACGGCTTGAAAAGTTTAGGTGCAACGGCTACTTTTGATTTTCTAAAAGCAAATGTTTAATTGATAAAATTAATTATACAAGCGATATTTTCATAAAAATACACCAATTCTAAAACAATACGTAAATGTATGGGAGGCAATGTTATAATATGGTATCAAAGATGCACACACTGTACATATTTTCAGTATCACCAAGTCAAATATATTTATAAAATGTACAAGAAATGTTTACAACAAATATAAATAATACTTATTGTTTTTTTCAGGTCAACTAGCTGCTAAAATTAAAAGAAAACATATCTGTTTGTTTATAAAGGCTAATAATGCACTTTGTATGTAAATATCACGCACATTTTTTAAAATTGACTTTTTAAGCAGCGACTTTCGTGCAGTAGCGTAACGTCGCAACATGGTACGAATTGTATTAGAAAAATCCATTAACGCCAAATAAGTGTTTGAAATCCCTCTTCTAACAAATAAAACAAAAATCTTCTTTTCATTTACACAAATTGGTTGTTCCGGATTTTTATGAAAACATTTTAACTCTATTTATTTTAAATCCCACTTCTATCTAATACTACAATTAATTTTCTTGCTTCAACGTTACAAAATCTAATTTTATCTTAATATTATGCTCCGGATTTTTTAAGGAAAACAACTTCCTAACACCAAAGTATGGAATGAAAATCTCTCCCCAAGGCTATGGTAGATATACTTTTATACTAGATCATCCCAAAAATTTAATTAACAGTATTTGATTTATTTGAGATTCTCTTTCTCTCTCTCTCTCTCTCTTTATATATATATATATATTGTTATAAACCTGGTGGTGGCACAGATGGAGGTAGTGGTGTGAGTGTAGTCAGCCGACGCAAATCGCCCCAGGCTAGCGCTACACGAGCGGTCAACCGTGACGAGTTACGACGGTCAGCCGAGACGAGTGTCAACATGAAGGTTCGAGTAGGATCGGCTTCGTGAACAGAGCTCAGGAGCGTCACGAGGGATGTAGTCATATGACCACCCAGAATATTTTTTATATTGCGTTTTTGTCTACAGCAATATATATTTTTGTAGTATTTTGTTTGAGGTTGACTAGTGTTGGATTTTTTTCCCAAAAGAAGCCTTTCTGTCTACCACCTCTTTGATTCTAAGAAAGAGAAAAAAGCTCTGTTAGTTAATGTTATCTCCTTCATTGTCTTCTACCCTGATTTCCATTGACACTGGTTTCAACTTGATTTTGATCTTATAATTGTTGTTTGTTTTTTAAGCTGACGCGCAAGTTCAGGCGTTCTTTCAGGAATGCAGATTATGACGTCATTGAACGCTAGGGAACGATGGGAAGTATTTGAAACTGAGACTATCTACACAGCCAATGTCTTGCTGCATTGTTTTTGAAAGATCATTTTAGATTTTAGTGTGTTTAAACATGTTGATTGGCTGTATGGACTCTTACGATCTTTTAGCAGAGGAATAGGACTTCTAAAAAAAAATCCTGCTTATTCCGTACTTTAAGAGCTATTGAGCCAGTTGCTAGTTCAGTACAGCTTTAAGATTATTTATTATTAATCCTATATAGAAAAAATTGTCAAAGTAAAAATTGATACAATTTCACACCACTTTTTTTACTAAATAACTAAAATAATATTTTGTTTGTCTTCATTATAACGCCTCAGGAAAAAAAAATCTACATAATCTACTCTATCAAGACCTTTTATAAATAAAAAATACAATTTTCAAAAAGTATTTATATTAAAGGGATATTTAGTAACTTAAACAAAAGTCAAAGTTGGTGGTTTATTATTTTAAGTACCTAGTGGCCTGAGACTCGCTCGGTTAAGGATATCATAGATAAGATACGCTATTTCTTCAAAATCTAGGAAACATTTTTGTAATGACAAAAAAATTGGGTTAAATTGAAACGACTATCATTATTGTATATTTTTTATGCAAATGCACTTGGTGATTTTAATATAAAATCTGTCAGCCCATTTAGTTTATCTGATCGTTGCTACTTCGACTCGTTTGACGTGTTTATTTTTGCATAAAACGGTTGGTACTTTTTGGTACTATTTGGGTTTGGCAGAAAGACTCTTCAGTGCAACTATCAAAAGGTTACTTCAGTGCAACTAATCAAAAGGTTACTTCAGTGCAACTAATCAAAAGGTTACTTCAACGCAACTAATCGAAAGGTTACTTCATAGCAACTAATTAAAAGGTTACTTCAGTGCAACTAATCAAAAGGTTACTTTACCTTCAAACTGCAGCTCTTGTAGTAAATCGGTGATACATTCTATAAATATTCATCTCGCTTCACTGTCTCGCTTTCTCTCGTTCACTCTCTCTATTCCTCTCACTCACCTTCTCCCTCTTATTCCCTCTTTTAATTAATTTTTCTCTCACTTCCTATCTCACTCCCTTTTATTTTAACTCCCCCCTCGCACTCCACATTCTCAATCACTCTCTCACTCCCTCCCTTATTATTTCCTATTTTATTTACAACCAATAAGACGTGGTGGCCGAGAAGTAAAGGCTTAGTTGCCTTAATGTCACATACATAGTTTTGAGAACAACTGTGATATGGAATGACTTAGTAGTCTTGTAACTATCTCGTGCCCTTTTCACGAGGAAATGGTTGGCCTGTGACTGACCACGGGCGGAAAAACCTCAGTCATTTTAGCGCTCCAGCAGAGTAAGGATGTATGTATTTTACTCTATCTGCTTAGATTTTGTGATTGGATGTGAGTTGTATACTTACGAGTATTTCATTGGATTTATGTGAGGAATAACATCTACTTCTTGGTGGCTGGGATTCCTGGTGAACTGTTATTTTATCTACTGTGAAATAAATAAATATTGTGCTATGCATGGACTTATTCAATTCGTGACTGTTATTAGCTGTTGTGTCTTAGTTGTAGACACACGAGGTATAAAATAATGCGAGAGCTCAAGCAGTATTAGCACATCTTTAATCGTGCCAACAATGCGCGCTAATACACAATAAACCAATTCAAAGGTTATTAACACTTAAATAATCACCCACAGTTCGAATCCCAGAATGGGTCGTGAGATTTTTATTTCGAAATGTCGTTTATTTGTAATCGTATTCTACTGAAGAGAGGAGTGATCATTGTGCCAGCCACAATAGTGAACAGCGGGGCAATGAATTGGCAGGTCTCTATTTACCTGTAGACAACATAAGCTATAGATTAGGGTCCCGAGGAAATATTTAGCATTGACGTATAATATAAAGGGCTTCAAAAAAGCCCCATATCTCAAAAAGATATGGGCCTTTTCAATTGAAAGTGAGTCACTAGGAACAGGTTGTTTTTTTCTCCACTAGACCTAGCCTCTAAGGTTAATAACTTTTACTACAACGAGCTAGTAATTTAAACACACAAGAACATCTCCTTAGTGTGCTAGTTTTAAATAAAGATAGAAGTGATTTTTAGTTCAAAAGAATTAAATCTGTAGGCAAGAGGGTCATCATATTCGAATACCAGAAAAATTCGATTATTCCAAAGTCATCATCGTTAATCAGGCCAGCTCGATACTCGAACCTATCGACCGATGAAAAGAAAACATGATTACGTCTAAGGCTATATCGTTTAGAATTGGCTGCATATTGGAAGAAAAACAATTGAACAACTCAACAACATAAGCGAATACAAATACAAATAATCGACTATGCGCTCAATGTACCCTAAAAGGGACACATTTCTGCTGTTATAACAAGGTCACTGCTTTCTATAGCCGACTAAATCTAATAATAATATCCATCCCTAAAGAATCAGACAAAACGATCGAGCACCAGTCAGACGAGGAAAAAAAAGGTTCGTTGGTATGGACTGTGCAGCAGTCATATGAAATTGTTGACATTTTCTATTCAGTTTTTGCTGACTTCACTGGAAATATTGTGGTTTTTAGCGACCCTGAAAGTGAAAAGTATTATTTTTATGAGGCCTGTCTGTCGTACGTCTGTCCCGTTTGGATCTCAGAAACATAGAAGAGAAAACGAATATCGGACATCATGATGTTTTAGATTATTCAAAGTTCTCATACAACGGCTACCTTTTCTCTTTTCCGAAAGTGAACCATCTAATTTTTAAAATTATCTACGCAAGCAGATTTTCCAAAAAATACACCACTTTTCAATGAAAAACTTCAGGGGAGGTAAGTTTTTTAAAAAGGTCACTGATTTCTTCATTATTAAATAAAGCTTCATTCAAAGATTCGCGCATTGGTAAAAAAAAACAACTGCATGTAAGATATCAGATTAATAGATCATTAGAAAATATATTTTCATTTAAGTAACTAACTGATGGGGTCGAATACTGATTCCATACTGATTCAAATGTTTTTTTTTTAATCATAATTTTTAATACGAACTTTGTTTTCGTTGAAAGTGAAAGATGGGAACACGTGGTCATAGCGCGTCACTTTGACATATCCTCATTATAGGCCCACACTTGACAACTATCGAAATTAGACTCAATAGAGGCCAGATGTAGATCTAGGTTTAGATTTAAACGTATTAAACAATTTGTACAAAATGTACACCTATAAATTAGTAAGGAAATAGTTTATCTTCTTACAGCTTAGGAGTGCATATTTATTTATTATGTAAACAGTAGTATCGCATTAAGAAGTGAATGTGATGCAAACAGCATAGTGTATTATCATCCAGTAGTAGGCCAGCTAATCCTGATCATAATATTGGCCTAACTCTAGGTCTAGAAGGGCCTTATTTAAGATTAAACGTGTTAAGTCATACAAATTATATTCTAGTTCTACGTTAGGCCCCCTATATATTTAGATTCTAGGTCTTGTATAGATTCTAGATCTAGACCTAGTCTTGATTCTAGATCTAGGCCTAGTCTAGATCTGGACCTAGTCAAGATTCTAGGTCTAGACCTAGATATCTAGACTACATCAAGAAGTAGTCTAGAAATCTAGATTCTAGATATATTATATAGACTAGATCAAGTCTAGACCTATAAGAGCGATTATGATCAGGATTAGTAGGCCTACTAGTGTAAAATAGTGCACTATGCGTTCGCAAGGGAAACCGATAAGTTGTACGGGCTAATTTTTTTTTATGTTCTAGCATGTCTACTCCAATATATTAATCGAAATGGTAAGGGAAAGGTACTTATCTGGGAGCAGTAGCGTCTCTAAGGGGTGCGAGGGGTGCGGTCGCACCGGATGAAACCATTTTGGGGATGACAACCAATTTGACTTGAAATAGAGCTCCAATGAAAGCAGAGCTGCGTCAACTGATCACCTAGCAACATCACGGAAACCTTCCACATGCGTAGCTCTCTCCAACTATTTCACTTAATATTTTGGAGTAGCCAACACCGCACTGAGCATGCATAAGAATGAAAGTTGTGTTATACCAATGGATTTTAACAAATATCTAATAATTATTTAAAGCGCACTTTTCAATTCAATCACACAGTTCACTTTACAATTGGTGATTTTCATTTTGAATTTTCATGTAACCAAACTCTAAATTGTTTTATTCCACCAAAAGTTTAGTTTGCATGAAACACAAAGTAATGAAACTAAAAAGTATGATCGCTTAAGATTTAAAGTTACTATCGATCAAAGCTACATAGTTATAAACAGTTGTAAAGATATAAATTCATTTTCAAGAATTTTTTTTTAGTTCAGTTTTATAGACATACACATTGAAACGCTATAACACCTATATAATACAGAAATATAATTTTAGTGTTTTTAAACATTATATCAAGTTCTTACATAACATGATATTTTTGGTGTTATATATTAATTTTAACATTTTTGTCAAAGTATCTAACTAGATCTACATTACTTAATTATTTCATAGCGGCTTCGTTAAAAGTGAAAAGCCGCTATTAGGTTTGTGCTAAATGTCCGTCTGTCCATCTGTCCGTCTGTCACACTCAGATCTCAGAAACTAGAAGAGAATTATTAAATATTATTTCACCATTAGATGCGGCTTGAAACGTTTAGGTGCAACAGCTACTTTTGGTTTTCTAAAAGCAAACCGTTTCGTTTGTAAAATTAATTATGCAAGCGATTTTTTTCACAAAAATACAAATCTAAAACAAATACATACATCTGCACCCCTAAGCTGCTTGCGTAGTTAATTTTGTAAATTAAATGGTTCACTTTTGGAAAATAAAAAAGTAGCCGTTACATCAGAACTTTGAAAGTCTAAAATATCAGGATACCAGAATTTCATTTTCTTTTCTAGTTTATGAGATCTAAACGGGACGGACGGACGGACGGACAAAGGGACAAACATACCAAACCTAACAAATAGCAACTATTCCTCTTCAGGGGCAAAGGTCGAATCAATAGAGCTAGTAACGTCCACAACAAAAAGCCATTCGTAGATCTCGGCAAACACTTTCATAATGAGACATTTTGAATAGCCGTGGCCAAACCTGGCGTGAACAGTAACGCATGGCCAGATTTCTTAAGTAGCGTAAGTAAAGTTCCCCTTTCAGACCTTGCAATCTATGGGGCAGATGATGTAAACATAGGCGCCCGCAAGGGGGTGCACTTGCACCCGCCTGGATTCAGAGTAGCCAAACTCTAGACAATCTCTTGCATCATCAAATCCTGAACTTCTTAGTAGCCACTGAGCAATAGTGCGTAATCTGTAGTACAATCATAACAATAAGTTAAACTAGTCTAGGCTTATTAGGAATAGATGGCCGACTCTGGATTCTAGTAGCCAAATTTTAGCCAATTTTTGTAAACATTAATTTCTTAGAAGCAGCTATTTAGCAACTTATGCTTCCATTGAAGTACAGCTGTAAGGATAAACTATTATTGTAACAAACTAGAATAAGCTAATCAGGAGTTGATGGCTGACCATGTAGGCCTTATTATAGACTTGCAATTATTTGTATTATAAAAATGTGTGAACTATTCTGTTGCACGTAAGTCGTGACGATTTGTTTTTACTTGCACATAATTATACTTATTATTGTATTTAGTGAAGGCCTAGAATAAGATAAAAAAAATTCTGCCTTGGAGGTGAAATCTTTGCTAGCTTTCTTTCGATTGTGAAAGTTTATTTGAACAAGAATGAAGAGTGCGGTCATATTGGTAAATACATTTACGTCTTGCGGATGTCGGTTTTAGTGCTCGATAAAACAGATCAAAGCAGATTAAACACGTCCACCAGTTTACGATTGCAGAGTATATAAGAAAGCTCTTAATAATAATAATAATAGTTAAATTTATAGAGCGCTGTTAACAAACATGGTGTAGGCTCAAGGCGATGTGATAACATTACAAACTTAAAAACGATAGCTAAAATGACAAAGTAATCTAAAGAAGTTTTGAACAGATGTCTTAATGATCTTCTTGAATGTAGTGTAGCAAGTTGTCTGTCTGAGATCAATGGGGAGTGAATTCCACACCTTTGGTCCGTTTACTGAAAAAGCCCGCAAACCTAGCTCTGAAAACGTGGCATCAGCTTTGAGGGACATATGGAGTGATCAATTCACTAAGGTACAAGGGCATTTCTTTGTTTTAGATGCACTGATGACAATGTGTGGCCACCTTGTAGTCAATTCTTGCTTTCACAGGAAGCCAATGGAGCTTGCGCAAGAGAGCAAAAGCAGAATCTAGTCTTGTTTTCCGTAGAACTATTCGTGTGGCGTTGTTCTAAATTCACTGCAGCTTGGCTACTTTGTCTTCTGGTATACCTGCAAGCACGGCCTTGAAGTCGTCATGTCGGGAGAGTATGGATACTACAGCTAACTTTTTTGTTGACTCCGTCGTCAAATACGGTCGGATATGACCTAATCTTTGCAGCTGAAGATAAAGGCCCTTGCAGAGCTGACATGTGTGGGTCAAAAGATATACCATCCCTTGCCATCGTCCTAGTCAAAACGTTGATTTGAATATATGGAAAATACAAAATACGTGCAGCAGCATCGTGAATGACTTCATTTGCTGGGTATGTTGGTGATGATATCTGAGACTCTTTTCGGTTTGTTGATGGCGATTGTATTTGAGAATACTTTATGGTTTTGTTTATGTCGTTCATAGAAACACACTGTCTGTGTCTAACGTCATTGTTAGCGAATATATTATGTACAGTGTAGACATGGACAAACTACTGACAGACTACGATGTCTGCCCCGTGATGGCAAGCATTCAGAACTGTGTTCAGGCAATGGACTCGTGAAAAATGTACTAAAGCAGCCTTTGTTCGTATGCGTCTCACAGATTTAACCTTGTCATCAATAGCCCGAATGACGTTTCAGATGTTTGTAATGCTGTTGGTGTCATCAAAAAGACTTTCTATTTTCCGCAAGTTTTATTTGTACCTGTTAGTGTGAGACACGATGGAGTGAGAAATAAGAATCTAGTCACAACTATGAGATGATTTGTTTGGCGGATGTTAATTGCAATTCGTTGTTAACAATTTGTGTTAGATCGACCGTAGGGAGGCATGGGGCGAAACTTAACAACGCGTACAATAAATAGTTTGTTCAAACGTTTAATATTTTATTTAATTTGAAACAAATATTTACACAGTTCACTTACTGGAGGGGGAGGGGGCCACCAGTTACTTTCTTTGATTTATCAAGAAAATGGAAGCTATTATTTTGAACTGTAGATGGCAACTTGAACCCCCCTGGAAAAAATCCTTCGGGCACCCATGTATGTAAAGGACATCTGTTTCTGTGGTCGACGGTTCTATGTATTGAAGAGATAATACATGAATTAGCATTTCGTAGCATAAAGCAAAATATTTTAAAATATTTTAAAACTCTTTTTTTCCCTTTCTATATCAAAATTAATAAAGTATTACTATTTATTTAATTAATAGGCTAATTTAGTTTATTCATTCATGTTTTTTTAGGGAAATTAACACTCGATTCGAAAATTGGAACTGGGAGAACTAACGTGTACCATACAAACACAGTGGGATGATATAAGCTAAGTAATAACAGTATTTTTAGCGGCCCCCATGATGTGAAAAGCCGATATAAAGTTTGTGCAAAATGTCCGTATTTCGATCTGTCCGTTAGTCCATCTACCACACTCAGATCTCAATAACTAAAAGAGAAATGACAAATATTTTTTCACCATGCGATGCGGCTTGCAAAGCTTAGGTGCAAAGGGCTACTTTTGGTTTTCTAAAAGCAAACCGTTTAGTTTTATAAAATTAATTATGCAAGCGATTTTTTCATAAAAATACACTAATTCTAAACAATTACATTATTGTAAGGGAGATAATGTTACAGTATGTTAACAAAGGAAGACAATTTTTTAATGTATTTTTAGTAAGAGTATATTTATAAAATGTACAAGAAATGTTCACAACAAATATAAATATTAGTTAACGGTGTTTTCTCTGGTCAACTAGCTGCTAAAATTAAAAGAAAACATTTATGTTTGTTTATAAAGTTTAAGAATGCACTTTTTATGTAAATATCATGCACATTTTTTTTAATGGACTTTTTATGCAGCAACTCTCGTGCAGTACTGTGACAAATACCGGCCGTCTATGGTGCGAAACAAATACCCTCAAAAGGTTTTAAATAGTCAGTTTTTAGTTATTCTTTGTTTAGTGCCCCCATCAGGATAAAAAAATACGCTTTTTTGAGAGTTTTGTCTGTTTGTAGTTCTGTTCGTCACGTTTATATAATAAAAACAACTCTAAAAGCTATTAAAAATCTGACTTGACATTTAATGTTCCTTCCGAAACATCTCAATAGTTTTAAAAATCTATAATAGATTGTTCCGGATGTTTTCTCTTTCTCTCTGTATATATAAACATCTGGAACAATCTATTCTAGATACTTAAAACTGTTGCGATGTTTTGGAAGGAAAATTAAAGGTTAACAAAATTTCAATAACTTTAAATCTTCTTTTTTTCTCTATTAACATGATGGACAGACAAAGTGACGGACAAAACTGAAAAAAATGTTGTTTTTATCGTGATATATATATATATATATGTCGATGTATGATTAGTTATTGTGTTTTAAATGCTTTATAAATTGTTTACACTTTAATTGCGTAGCTTTTACTTTGTTGTTATTTTGCTGGTGAATTATTGCAATGTGTTCAAACTTCGAAGTCTACTGTCCCATACCAAAACACAGTAAATGGTCATAACACAGCTTCTCTACTCTTTACTTGCACACACTGAACATGATATCCAGTGCCGGCTCTAATATTTGCGGGGCCCTATGTGAAATGGATTGCGCGCGGCTCAGTCATGGTAGGGATAAGGATAATAAGTGAAAATTAAACTTTTGTATCAGAATATAAATTCGTCTTTACATTACATTTTTACTAAATGAAAGCTGACAATGCGTTTTTTTTATAGCGCTTAGGATTGGCGTTTACCAGAAGTCACCCAATAAAATCTACTCAGCCCCAAAGATCAACGCGAATAGCCATTCCTTATCGTGGTAGACAACTTCGCATATCTGGGAACCATAGTATCAAATTGTTTTAAAGTGAGGTTGATATATGATCAGGGTTAGTCGTGCTTTGGGACGCCTCCAAGCGAGAGTGTAGCGAAATAAATAGCTCCGCCTGCTTACAAAAATCAGTGTCTACCAAACGTGGTTCTCTCCACGCCTCTTTGTGGATCTGAGACATGGGTACTTTATAGAAAAAAACTAAGAGTTCTTGAACGTATTCACCAAAGATATTTTCACACCATCATGGTCATACGGTGATAAGACCGCACTACAAACAGCGATGTTCTTACGAAATTGTATGAACTTCTTATAGTCCGGCCGTCACGCTGGGCTATTTTACTGTTTCTATATGTTCTAGTTGTTTTGTCATTGTCCTTGTGACAACAGCATTGCAATCTTGGCATAGTTCTATTGTGTTAGCCCAGTCAATGAGATATTGTGGAGTGCAGTCTTGGACACTTTAGATGTTATCAATCATGAGATCTAAAAGTAAATAGCGAGCTACTAAGGCTTCTGTTTGACCACTAAAAAATGGCGTTGTGATATGTATCAGAGCGTCAGGTACTCTTCTAATATTACCATTAAAAGCTGTGGCTTCAATAATGTTTCCTGTGAGTTGATTTGATAAAGTCTTCATGTATTACTATAGATGTATTTCCTGTGTCTCTTGTGAATGGCTTCTGTAATAAGGTCTGTCAGTGGATCTATGATTTCTTAAAGTGCGCGTATAAATTTTTTTAGATTAAATAATAATATTTTATAATATATTATGTCGGGGAGTGTTGGCTATAAATAGAATCGTCCTCTCACTACTTTAACCCTTAAGATGTGCTTGTGGAAAAGAAAGGGGGGGGGGCGTACTTTTGAAAAAGGATGGTAGGTGGGGGTGGGCGGTTAAAATGTTGACGTTGATGCTCGGCACGTAAGTCTCCTTTCTTTGGAGGTAGTCACCAGTGTCAGGGAGCCTGATTCATTCGTTTTATTAAGAACTGTCAAGGTAATACACATAGTAAGAACTCTACAGATTTTCCGCTGCTATCAGAATAATTATTTATAAGAGACCTAGTAAATTGAGCCGGAAGTACCTTATCCGTATATATTTTTTGCATTTTGTAGTTCTCATTCTACTTACGGGTGACATTATTAAGCTATAATTTTACCTGATAGAGAAAAAATTCTGCACAACAATACGGGTAGCTGGAATCTAACTCGATAGAGGCTATAAAAAGAAAAGACCTGAAACAAGGGTGTGAGACTACACATTTACAGTACTTTATTTGATTGAGTATTTTACCCAAGATCTGTGTATTTTTTTAAGGACTAGCTTTTTTCAAGTACCCGGCATTTTCCGATACACAATTTCACACACACAAATAATTGAAGAAATAAAAATTGTAGCGATTTTTTAAATTTTAATGATGTTTTCAATGGTGCTTTTAAAAAGGTGTTACTGTAATCAATTGGGAATATTCATTTGTTATGAATCACAGTCTAATTTGTGTCTGTTCTAGTTTCTTGATGTTTTCTTGAGTTAAGGGGTCCTCGTGTTTTCTCCTGAGGTTTATACCTGATTTCTCTTATCAGTCGTTGTGAGACATTGGTCCAAAACATAACTAAGCTTATAAATATTAAAAAAACATTCAATATATGAAGGAGCTTGTTTTAGATGAAGTTTATTAATTATAGTTGCTTTGAAAAATTGATCTCACACATGCTATGAGCGTTGTCATAATAGTCATAGATCTATAAAATCTATTTATAATGTGTAATTTATATAATCATAAATATTCAAGTTGAATTCGAAATGTAACTATAGACTCCGTATAGATCTACTTCTAGAATATATCTTTGAAGGTTATAACTAGAGTAGAAATCACTGGCGGGTCCGAGGGGGGGGCGAAGGGAGCGGACGACATGTAGTCAATAAATCACACAATGTGTACATACGGATTTATTATTTATGTTAAAAATATTAACTAATTATTTATATTTCAACATAGTGTAATAACTTAGGTGAGGCAACTCAACGAGACATATACGTTTATTTACATGACATCACAGGTACACAAAACAACATCTATCTTAGGCACAATCTCTCCATCTTTGGCTCTCGACTTGGGCGGAAATCGTTCTCCTTTCTAATGTTGACATCCTTTTAGGTCTAGTCTATCACAGTGCGCACCTTCTAGCACTAGCCTGGATAGCGGTGCGCATGGCGGAGTTATAACAATATTTTAAAATTATTTTGCCCCCCACCCCTCTAGTATGTTAGTTAATTTGGTGGGATGGGGAGAGGGCAGTGGCATCAATCACTTTAGAGTGAGGGGGCGGTCCAATTTAGTTGTAGAAATCACAGCTTGTTAACAGAATCACTTAAATATCTCTATGATTAAAACTTGTTATTGATATTTTAACCGATCTTTAAATGATGTTTTTCCTTGTTGACCGATTGGGTGTGGTGGGGGGGGGGGGCTGCGAATACCTCTACTGCCCTTCCTCCCTAAACTCTTTGAGTGGGGGGGCGGTCCTACTTTTATGGAGAAATCATAGTTAGTGAACAAAATAAGTTGAATATCTATATAATATAAGCTACGTATTGATATGTGAACCCATTTTATATTATGTCGCACCACAATCTAATCTCAAATTTTATCATTAGTAAATATAAAATGAAAAAGGGTTGTACCAAGTAGGAAGGGCGATACATGCAATCGCCTTCCGCCCATCGGACAAACCAATACTTTTTTCTTTTTGTATTATAGTTAAGAAATTACAAAATTTTAAAAACATCTGTCACTAATATAATTTATATACGCTATAAATTAAATTCTTATATCGAGTCGCTCCACCCACTATTCTTTAGTGCCAGATGCAATCATTAGCAGAAATTATAAAAAGGTACGAGACCTCTATAAAAACTCAGCCCCCAAAATCAATGCGAATAGACACCCCTTAACATGGTACACAACTTTACATATCTTAGAACCATAGTATAAAATGACGCATTGCTTTAAAGGGAGGTTGATATGTGATCAGGGTTAGTCGTGCTTTCCAAGCGATAGTGTCGAAATAACAAGCTCCGCCTACCTACAAAAATCAGTGTCTACCAAACAGTGGTTCTCTCAACCCCTCTTTGTGTAGACTTCTTGAACACATTCATCAAAGATATTTGCACACCATCATGGACTTATGGTGGCAAGACCGCACTACAACAGCGATGTTCTTGCGAAATGGTATTGTTGTAACCCTGCCTTGCACCAAAGCTTGAGGTGCGCACTAGCGCACTAGTGAACGTAAACAGGAAGACTAGAAGAGAGAGAATAACAGTGCATCAGGGATTGTGAAGAGTCTGAATGTTTGGAAACTAAGAAGCCAACTTTTGTGCTGCCTGAAGGTTGTAGAAGGGACCTAAAGCGAAGCGGAGAAGGCTGTCGTTGATCCACATTCGGGTTGCTGTCTAAAGGACTGGTAAATTAGTAGTAAGACTCTGAGGAAGTTGAAGGATGTTATGTGTTTGTCCTAGTGAATAAACACCTGTCTTTATTTCCTGTTCAACTGTGTTGAGTTGCCTGCCTTTATGTTGAGTTGCCTGCCTTTATGTTGAGTTGCCTGCCTTTATGTTGAGTGCCTACCCAAGAGCTATAACAGTATGAACTTCTTATAGTCCGACCGTCACGCTTGACAATTTGACTTTGTTACAAAGTGCACGTTTACCCTATAACGTAGAGATTTTGTATCACTTGATGCTTTGTACTAAAGCCATAATTAAATAAAATTAATTAAATTAATTGCAATATTAAATTCTAAACGTAACCAGCTTAGAAGCTACACTGCAAAAACTTTCTTCCAAGCTAATAATAGCCCAATAGTTTTGCACAAAAGTTGCAATGTAAAACGACACGACGTGAACTGTGTTTTTTCTAGACTGTTGGGGGACTTAAGAGACTTTCTATTCTAATTGCCATGTACAATTTCATTAAGATTTAACAGAACGAAAAAGCAACTCTTCTTTACCCTATCATTCATTTTCGTAATTACACAAATATTTGGGTATATATCCTTCCTTAACAAATTATTCAACCGAGCGAGGCTCGGTCACCTGGTATTATACTATAAAGTAGAAAGTAAGGCGTATGTATGTATGCCCCACGTAGAAATTAAAACCGCTTGACCAATCTTGATAAAACTTGGAAGAGATGTTTCTTGGGTGCTAACTGGAACCGTATTCTATGTATATTAGTCCTAAAACAAACTTAAGACCCTCAAAAAAAAAGTTGCCCAACTCTATAAAAGTATTAATATCTTATAAATCTTATCTTATCTTATATAATACAGACGTTACATGAGAAAACATCGAAAGCTAATTTTAAGAACAACACTTTGCACAGATAGTGTATTACTTTGACACATGACAAAATACAAAATAAAGTCTATTGATTTCATTATTTAATAAAATTAAACTTCAAATTTGTGTTTCAAAAGCATTTTTTACATAAATTCGTTCCTTATGTCTGCGAATTTAGAAGTCTTGATGTACATTCTTTTATTTGACAAGATCGTAATGTTACACATCTTTCCATTCCTAGGTGTAAAACTGTAATTCAACTCTAATATGATAGAACTTCTTTTCGCAAAGATAGGTTTATACTTTAACACATGAACATACTAATTATTGTCCATTCATTTCATAGTTTAAACAGATTAACCTTCAAATTTGTTTTCTAAAGCATTTGTCATACATTCGTTCGCTATAGCGGCGAAGCCGTGTTGACATATAGATCTATTATAATAGTTCCATTCTTGAGTCGCGTACATTTAACAAGCGCTGCGTAAACACACTATGATTGGAGAGGCAAGATGAGGCTCTATATGGGAAATATTAAATATTCTAACATAACATAAGCTTACTGGTCCCTTCGATTCACTCTTATAATTTATATATCTACATCTATTATAATAGTATCTTGACTCTAGATCTAGATTTAAATTTATATAGGCCTACCAGCAAATGTTCTTAATGGATTTAGGTCCATTGGCTATTTTAATAGCTATTCTTCTACTATTTTTAAATTCACATTCACTTTTTACGTATAACAATATTATTTTGTTTATTTGTTCCTAATACGCTATATCAGTAACTATTGCATTGATACGCAATGGTTATATATGTCTAGTATAAAATAAAATATGAATGTTTAGTTTTAATATATTATTTGAACATAAAGTTGGGAAACAATTTTTGTCTCAATATTACGAATTTAATTTCTGGTGAGGTTCAAACCTGATTATTTCACTTCGTCTTTGCGAAAATGTTGGGCCAGATTTTCTATTTTCTTTTCATCAATTCAACGGAACATAGAATCTGTGTAGTACCACACGGTGTGCTGTACGCAATGACCCATGAACACCATTATAATATGGCAGCATCAAATTTACTATAATGTATGCCCAATGAAATTTTTAAAAAGGATGTGTGCTTTTTTAAATTACAAAAACGAAACTGTTTAAAATATTTTTATTGGCCTCCGAAAAGGAAACAGTCACTTTAGTTGGTTTTTTTTTTTTTTGGTCTATCTGCCTGTCTGTCTGTCCGTGCCGCTTGGATGTCAAAACTAGAAACGGTATTGAAAATCCGATATCATAATATTTTAGACCTTTCAAATCTCCGATGCAGCTATTAATTTATTCTTTTCTGAAAGCGAAACGTTTAATTTTTTTTTTTCATTTACAATGCAAGCATTTTTTAAAAATAAAAATACACTATTTTACACATATTCGCTAATATTTGTAAAAAAAAAAGTCAAATATTAAAAATGAAGTTGATTTTTCATTATATTGTTAACTCTTGAGATAGGGCTACTTGAGTTCTGTAACACTCTTGAACTGGGAATACCAGACACATACTTTTCTGGTCCTTAATGTCACCAAGGCTTTCACGTAGAAAACGCTCAAAGGTTGACTGGTCTGTATCACTCGGATGGATCATTTACACTGCAGCTCTGGCCATTCCATAGTGTTAAGCAAGATCAATCTACTTATCAAGAAGGCTTATTCTTTAAGTCAACCAAGGACTAAGCGAATAGACGTTAATCTTGTAGGAGACTTACAGAAATCTGCACTCGTTGGGGAGCTCCTGAACATCTCCCTCGATAAGTGACGAAGTTAGCAATTAAGAGACCCTAAATTTCTTAATTTTACATTTAGGAATTTGTTGTTCTACATAATTGTATGAAAATGACCTTGAAATTAGGTTGACTGAACATATTTTTTTTATAACAATTAGGTGCAATATGGTCGCCACAATACGGAATATATATTTATACTAAAGTTTTCAACACTGATTATTAAGCTTCTAATTGAATGTTGGCTTTCATATTTTGCAACCTAGCTTCAAATAGGATGTCCAGCAACCCCTAGTCCATGATACATTTTTAAATAATGAATTTCAAAAATAAAGTGTTAAAAAGGGAAATTCGCTTAATTACTGAAAATGAAACAATGAATTTAAAAGATTCAATTTAAAATATTTCTTTAAATCGTGCACATATTAATAAAGATTGGACACGAAAAATCTGAGAGCAATAGAGCACTACTTGTTCAGGTTATATGAAAAAAATAAACATTTTTTTTTTACATTTTACATTTTTTTTTATAGAAGATGAGGTATATAAAACTTTTTAAACATAGATCTGAATCTTTTTCTTATTTTATTACATTACATTTAATTTACTTATTTTATTTTCTTGCCTGGTATTCGAGAATTCTCATAAACGATAATTGGTTGTTCAGTTTGTTATCTTCTTATCTTATATAATACAGACGTTACTTCAAAAAAGAAGATGATTACGTCCTACGCGTCATGCATTTAGTCATGCATATTAACCAATGACTTAAATTCTGCCAAGTCACTGGTTTTTCTGGCTAGCTCAGGCAACCCATTCCATGCTCTAATAGCACTAGGGAAGAAGGAGTATTTGTACAAATTTGTCCTAGCATATGGGACGAGGAATGTGCCTTTATTTTTGTGTCTTTCAGAGTATTTTATTAAATTTTGTTTTTGTATTTGAAGATTATGGTTCAGTGTTTTATGTATAATTGCTACTTTACTTTTGAGTCTTCTGTCCTGAAGGCTTTCTAAATTTAGTGATTTTACTAATGGTGTTACCCTAGTCAAATGTGAATATTCGTTTGTTATGAATCTCACTGCTCTATTTTGTGTTTGTTCCAGTTTCTTAATGTTTTCTTGAGTTGAGGGGTCCCACACGGTGGATGCATATTCTATTATTGGCCTAACCAAGGTTAAATAACATTTTAGTTTTATGTTCTTATTTGATTTATAGAAATTTCTTTTAATAAACCCTAATGCTTTGTTGGATTTTTTTATAGTTTCATCAATATGTGGATTCCATGACAGTTTTTCATTTATTATAACACCTAGGTATTTTGAGTTTTTAGTCTGTGTTACTGGTTTGCCATGAATAAGATAAGTGGAATTAATTTGTTTAATTTTTTTTGTTACTCTTAACAACTGACATTTTTCTGGGTGGAAAGACATGCTCCAATTTGATTCCCATTTCTGTAATTCATCTAATTCTCTTTGTAAAATATATGTGTCTTGTTTTGTTTTTATTGTTCTATATATTATGCAATCGTCTGCAAATAATCTGACTTTTGTTCCTGAACTAATGCAATTTGGTAAATCATTTATGTAAATTAAAAATAGTAGTGGACCCAAGACTGTTCCTTGAGGTACACCTGAGTTTACTGTTATTGGTGTTGATTTAGAGCCATTTATTATTACAGTTTGTTCTCTCCCTATCAGAAAATCTTTAATCCACTGATGCAGTGGACCGTTAATGCCGAAATATTTTAATTTTTTAAGCAAACTATGGTGGTGAACTTTGTCAAAAGCCTTGGAAAAATCTAGTAAGATAGCATCTATTTGTTCACTATTATCTAAACCTTTTGAGAAATCATCAATTAGTCCTATTAGTTGTGTTTCACATGATCTATATTTCCTAAAGCCATGTTGGTATGGGGTGAGGACATTATGTTTGTCTAAGTGGTTTATGATGTTGCTACATATTATGTGTTCTAGTATTTTACATGCGATGCTGGTAAGTGATACTGGTCTGTAGTTTCCTGGATCAGATTTTTCTCCTTTTTTAAATAGGGGGGTGACATTAGCTTCTTTCCAGTCCTTTGGTACTCTGCCCTGGTTAAGCGATGCCTGAAAGAGTATTTTGAACACTGGGGCTAGCTCATTGCTTAGTTCTTTGAGTAGTCTAGCTGGAATACCATCAGGTCCAGACGCTTTATTTGGTTTGGTGTTGGCTAATAGTTTTTTAATTCCATTTTCTTGTACTACTAAATCTTCTATGTTGTCTACTTGGTTCAAATTAAGAAATATGTCTTTGTCTCCTGGGGCTGAGAATGCTGATGCAAAGTATTTGTTTAGGATGTTTGCTTTAGTTTCATTATCATTATGTATTATGTTATGTTCATCTTTTAATGGCGCTATGCCTGTTGTTTCCATTTTCTTAGACTTAATGTATGACCATAGGTTTTTGTTGTTATCTTTAGATATTACATTGTTTATGTATTCACTCTGCAGCTGTCTGCTTACTTTTTGGGTTAGGTGTTTAATTTTTATATACTTTTTGTAAACTCTTTCTGCCTTGGTTTCTTTAAATTTTCTATATAGGTTTTCCTTCTGTTTACAAAGCTTCTTTAGTCTATTATTAAACCAGCATTTATTTATTTTGTTTGATGTGTATTTAGTTGGTATATGATTTTCTATAATGCTTTTAAGATGGATTTTAATGAAATTCCAGAGGTCATCGACTGGTTGGTTAATGTCTTTTTCTAATAAGAATGTTTGTTGAAAGTTTAATGCAGCTTGGTGTAGTTGTGTTAGGTTACATTTATTCCAGAGTAAGATTTTTCTTTTGGTTTTTGTATTGGCTACTGCTTTTATCTGACTGTGTATTTTTATGATCTCATGGTCTGATAGACCAGGGATAATATCATAATCAACTACTAATCCAGGTCTGTTGGTTAAGAAGAGATCTAATGTGTTGTTTAATCTAGTTGGCTTTTTAATGATTTGATCTAAACTTAGGTTGTGTAAAGTTTCTATGAAAAGCTCATTTATGTCCTTAAGGTTTTGGTGTTTATCTATGGTTAGTGTTTTCCAATTTATATCAGGTAGGTTGAAGTCACCCATAATCCAAAAAACTGCATTTTTATTTGTCTCTTTAAGTGTAGTAATCTGATTACATAGTTCCTGCATGTATTCTAAACTAGAATTTGGTGGTCTGTAAATGCTGCCTATTATAAGGGATGTTGAGGTGGTATTAATTTTACAAAATGTAGATTCTATGTTTTTTGAGTTAGGTAAGGTAATTTCTTCAGCTATAAGAGTGTTTTTTATTGCTAAAAGAACTCCTCCATGATTATCAGCCCTATCTTTTCTAAAAATTTCATAATTGCTATTGAAAATTTCTGCATTATAAATTTCAGGATGTAGCCAAGTTTCTGTTCCTGCAATTATGTCTGGTTTCTCACATTCTAATAAAATTTCTAAGTCTGCTGTTTTGTTCCTAATACTTTGAAAATTTATTACTAAGGTTTTAAGGTATTTTGGTATTACTTCTTTAGGAGGTTTGTTTAGTGAGGCTGTTGTATTAATTTTAGTAGATTTAGGTTTAACAGGAGTGGATCTGGCTAGTGGTTGGTGAGTTGGTTTTGGGATGGTGTTTAAGATGTTGTATGGGTTAGAAGTGTCCGCATCAAAGGAATCAAACAGTCCTGATGTAAACTGAGGTAACCCACACGGTACACAGTGCCATGATGCATCTTTGTTGCCTAAGGCATAATACACAGGTGTATTCATATGGAGACATGATGCATGGTACCATTCATCGCAGGTGTCACATTGAATGGCTTTCTGTTTCATGGTGCATACTTTTTTGCAGATGTTGCATCTATCTTTAGATCTAGGCCCTGGATTTGACTCTACATCTCCTGCTATTAATATTAACAGTGAAAGGTATTTATTTCTACTGTGTCTGATTGAGAACTTCCATTTGTGATGGGTAATCTTCTTTAATGTTATTGATGTGTATGTTAGGTTATTTTTGAAGTTGCATTGATTTAAAGTGTGATGATTGATTATGACTGTTGTTTCATTTTTAAGTTTAGTGTTGACTGAGGTAGATCTAGTTCTGTGTTCAGCTAGTGTGTATTTAGTAATTATTAGGATAAATAGCCAGAGCAATTTCATGATGACTGTTGTTGATTTTAGTTTTAAAAGGTCTAGTCTAAAATAGTTTAAGGTTAAAAATGCCTAAGATGGCCTAAGCTAAGTCTAAAGTGATAGCTAATTTACAATGACAATCAAATGGTTTATTAAAAATATAGACCTAGACTAGATCCAGATCTAATTCAAGATCTAGATCTAATTGTAGATCAATATATTTATGTGTTTAACTAACTTTAACTAACTATATAGAGTATTACTATTACTATTGTTTACCCTAGTAACAGCAGGAAGGTAGTGTTGATTAAATAATTTTTTATTTCAATATTCTTTTGGAATTGTCAGCTCGCAATCTGAAAAATTATTACAATAAGGATACTGAAACGAAAAGTAAAAAAAAAAATAATTAAGGCAGCTCGGTCGGTTTAGTAATAATATTTTTTAAAAGGTAATTTGCAGTGATTATGTCCTGGTTATACTGTACAGAAAATTTCAACAATATCTTAATTAAGTTTTTTTATTTTCCTGCGTATAATTATTTTGCATTTGTTAAAATTTTAAGTAATAAATATTTTAGAGCCTAAGTTGCCATAAATAAACAATGGTTGCTAAGAAACATTTGAGAGGTGGTCTGCCTTGTCTTGTACAGTCAGTGGTACAGTGAAGAATTGTGCAAACTTGGTCCAAGAATGGGAAACGGGAGAAAAAATACGTTCAAACTTGTCTTGTAGCAGACCAATACACAGACGGACGGACATACAGAGGGAGTTCATATAAAGGCTTTGTAAAACAAAAATTATCGCACAGATTTAGTGTTGCTGGTCAAGATCTTTTACTAATCCAAACTAATCGATACCACTACACTTCGTGCATGCTTTGTTGGTTTTAAATATTTTTTTAATGTGTTTTACTTATTTATTTCAGAAACGACAGAGAACCTTGTTTCTTGTGTTGTGTCAGACTAGAGACAAAAAGGAATGAAACGCATACAATTTGTTATCGTTTGCTGCATCAACTTATTGTTTATAGTTTTGGTAACATTGTAAGTTGCGAACGAACAGTAAAATTGTAATCTAAGTGTTAACTCTTTCTCTCCGAAATTATTTTTCCACTTTTTGCAAGGAATTCTTCATTTTGCTCATTATATTTTACTACCCTGTTATGATTGGGCTTCAAAAGCTTCATTGTTTGTTCTCAGAAACTGTTATTTTTGGTCTAGAATTAAAGGGAAATGCATGTTCTTTTTACATAATTCAAAATCAAATTTTAAAAAGTCAACATTATTTAATTTACTGAGGTTAAAATCAACGATGGTATCGTCGATTGGGAGAGAAAGAGTTAATGATTTCGAAGTAATAGCAGTACTACCTGAAAGCCGGGACCATATTATGCATCAGCAAATACTTCTTACATTTATATAATATATTTACAATAGATGCATTCCATGACAAAAGAGTTAAGAAGTAAATTAGATATAATAATGAAACACTGAACTGTGTGAACTAAAACTTGCAAATTAAAAACAAAACACAAACCAATAAAATACTCAGAAAGACACAAAGATAAAGGCACATTTTATAGTCTAAAACAAATTCATTTAAATTTTCGTTTATTTCCTAATGCAAGAAACAGGCTGCCTGAATCAGTGGCATTACTAAATCTAGCAAGTTGCGATTAGCTCAGGATATAACCCTGTGATATTTTTTTCACCATAAGTTTCCCAATAAAAACAATGTTATTTTTTTTTACTTCCATGCTATTCATGAATGGAATAAAAAAAATCCAAAAGTTGAAATTCCACGAACGTGCATCAAAGCTTTTGGAGCGTCACGCTAATAACGAGAATTGTTAAACCATTATATTTTGAAAAATTTTAACGGTCTAATCAGTGTTTTTCCGATGTGGCCAATCAGCTAGTAATATTTTCCCCAAAGATATACATATTCTGTTCAATTTCTTGGAAAATCGTTTATCTTTTTTTTTTTTTTGAGATCCGTGTAAACCCACACAAGTTTTTTTTTTTGAACCCATGAAGAATTTTTAAGCTGATAAGAGGAATTGCAAAAATTTAGTAGTGATATAATGATAAGAAGAGACATGAATTACTCGTAATATACTTACCTAGTGTTTAATGATTCAATATTAGGCTTTGGCAATACACATTATATAATATTTTATGGTATTAGCAAATAAAAGTTACTCTTAATATACTAATGAAAATTTGTCAGAGAGGTTGCTACATATAGTGGACTAAATAAAACGGTGTGGTAGAGCTAAAAAGTTTTGAGAAACGCTGATCTAGTTGATACTTGAACTAAGGACAAAGGGTCTGGTGAGAGGCCAGTTTCTCATTTCTTGCTGCTGGACGAAGTCCGTTGGTAAAGTTTCCAGAGGGGGAGGGGGTGGGTCTTTGGCTCTGGTTAAGCATATTGCACATTTTAATGGGTAAGTTAAAAAAAAAACAGTCTACTAAAGCGTTTTTTTTTAATGAGAATATTTTTGTACATTCAGAGTGTTTTCTTTCTGAAACCAAAGGCAAGCAAAATATAACAAGGAACGCATAGAAAGTACACATTAAAAAAAGCAAAGCTTATTCGAAGTGTAATGATGTCAGTTAGTTTGGATTAGACATGTAATTAAATCTGTAATACATCAAGACAGAGAAAAATAAATCTGTGCGCTATTTCATGCTTTTAGCTTTTCCAATTACACTTTGATTTCTATCATTTATCTGGATCAGTTGGGGAAATGGGGGGGGGGGTGTCATATCAGTTTTAGAACCTCTGTAATATCTGGTGACTTGTAGTTACTGAACTATTCCGTGCAGTTAGCACGAGATTTTGTTTGGTCGGAAGCTGACCACGAGGTGGACATCTCAGTTGATCTTGGGCTCTCGTAGAGAGAGGTATATTATGGATATCTTGTCCAGTGTAGTAATGTATAGATATTAAGGTTGATTTTTGGAGCATGTGTGATATCTAAAGTATTCCATTTGGATTCTAATGTACAATGTTTTGTGTATATTTCTTGATGGCTGGACTTTCCAATATCTTTTGTGAATTATATTTTACATGTAATAAAATCCATGTTTGCTGACCTAGAGTGTATTAATAATTCTAAATGTTATGGACATAGCATTCAGTATGTTAGTGTTCTCACGCACTAGCAAATCTAGTGCGCGAGTGAAAGTATTTAATTAAGAAGACAAAGAATACTATGATATCTACAAGAGGTATCTACAACACGCCTACAACAAGAGCTAGGCTGTGACAGGTGGGCGGTGTGGAGAAAGAATGAGGAAGACAGAAAGGACTTTCTGAGACAATTTGATCGTAAATGCTTTTTAAAAGCATTTATTAAAAAAAGAATAGGAACGACCTGAATTGTAACTCATGGCTCAAGCCTCCTCAAGCCAACATACTTATCCCTCTGCTAATGAGGTGCTTATAAAAAAAAGATTTTATATTTATCGATTTATAGTTTCAATCCTTTAAAGCAGCAACCTGTAAAACGGAATAATTCAGCTTGTACAACTACTGCCGTCAAGTACAATTTCTTTCCCTTGTTCGAGATGCGAAACAAAATAGTTACCATTAGTTACTTAATTGATTGGTTAGTTTTTTTTTATTGATTCTTGTGTTGTCAGGTAAAAGAAATAATTGTGCAGAATTTCAGCTTGATATGAGATTGGGTTTCACAGAAATAACGTGTACAAGTTTTTTACCATACATACAGACAGTTGATATAAACTTTGTAAAAATACTTAAAAAAGAACTTTATATGTACATCTAAAACAATATTTACCACTAAAATGCATGCATAATCTTATTCGATATAAATTGTAAATAGTTGTAAAAATAGTATATTATGTATGCATTATGCTTGTTCTAATTTATTGAAAGTATGTTTTTGAAGTTTGCTTTATTTTGTTGTGAATTACAAAAGGTTGAACTCTTCAAGTTTATATATGTAAGTGATAGTTTCTTCTTGCTTCCAGCTACAACGCAAAATTTCTATTTGCAAGCCGCTGTGACCACCGAAACCTCGTTACCAAAGACTTCATTGACAGTCTTTCTGTTGGACGTGAGAAGAGACTCTCCCAAGCCAACCTCACTACAATGGTGGACAAAGAAGTTTTAACTACATCTACCAGTGATAGCACCACGGCAAGGTGTCCAGTCAGCAGCAAGGATCAGGGGGAGATAAATGACCCCCCTCTAGCCAATTGCCCAGCCACAATCAGTAACACGCCCAATTCAACTATCTACCTGACGTCTTTATTTGGCGGGCGATTAGGCAACCACTTGTTCATCTACGCCTCGCTGCTAGGTCTGGCCAGGGCGCAAAATAGGGTGCCTTTTATAAGTGACAAAATAGGCTTAGGAAAAGATTTCCAAATCTCATTTATTAAACCAAACATCAGTTCCAATGGGTAAGTTCACCAACATAGTTTGCTTAAAAAATATAATATTTTGGCATTAATGGTCCACTGCATCAGTGGATTAAAGATTTTCTGATAGGGAGAGAACAAACTGTAATAATAAATGGATCTAAATCAACACCAATAACAGTAAACTCAGGTGTACCTCAAGGAACAGTCTTGGGTCCACTACTATTTTTAATTTATTACATAAATGATTTACCAAATTGCATTAGTTCAGGAACAAAAGTCAAATTATTTGCAGACGATTGCATAATATATAGAACAATAAAAACAACACAAGACACAGGACACACTGGAACAGACACAAAATAGAGCAGTGAGATTCATAACAAATGAATATTTACATTTGACTAAAGTAATACCTATAGTAAAATCACTAAATTTAGAAAGCCTTCAGGACAGAAGACTCAAAAGTAAAGTAGCAATTATACATAAAACACTGAACCATAATCTTAAGATACAAAAACAAAATTTAATAAAATACTCTGAAAGACACAAAGATACAGGCACATTTCTCGTCCCATATGCTAGGACAAATTTGTACAAATACTCCTTCTTCCCTAGTGCTATTAGAGCATTGAATGGGTTGCCTTAGCTAGCCAGGAAAACCAGTGACTTGGCAAAATTTAAGTCATTGGTTAATATGCATGACTAAATGCATGACGCGTAGGAAGTAACGTCTGTATTATATAAGATAAGATAAAATATAAGATTTGTTTTATGATAATTTATAACATGGACATAAAACTCAAACTAGAATTTTTCATATTAGCACTCAAAATATCATACTTATTGTCGTGCATTTCTGAACCAATTCGTCATCTTCAGAAGATCGACTTGTGTCCCACATTTGTTACCCCAATGTCTGGCCCCCTATTTTTTATGATGTTATATCATCAGTTTAATGGTCAGTTCTAAGGATTTTATGTAGTTAGTTCTTATATTATCGTCATTAGTTCTTATGACGTTATATCACCAGTTCTTATGACGTTTATAGCATCAGTTATTATGACGCTAAATTATCAGTTATGATAAGTCATAAGGACTTATTTTGGTAGAACCATAGTACAGAGGAACATTTCTTTACAATACCTTTATTCCAGTGAGAACTTTATGGATGAACATGGACACCTATCTCAAAAACTTGCAATATAAAATGAAATGAATTTAAATTTGGTTAGATATCTAGTTGAATCGTATGTTTGGAGACGCAAAAGCTAGTCATATTCGACAAAAACTCGAAACCTCTGATTCTTCCAAGGAGCTTTTCGGGATCACCACTGAAGTGTTAGGCGGTGAAAATAACTAACTTTTGCCGTCATCTATCTCAGTATCTGAACTCCCTGGTTCCTTTAATAGATTCTTCATTGGCAAGATTGAGCAGATCAGAAATGGCATCACAGCTTGACCACACTTGTATATCTAATGATATACCAAAATAGCTAGCCATTATATTTATCCGCTATGGATCGAAATATTAGGCAGTTAGGGACGCTATGCTAGAAAAATAAGTTGCCAAATGATATCTTAAGATTAGTGGTTAATCTTTCTATCCTGTCTACGTGAGCTAGTTAATCATGTGTTTTTAAATAACTTTAAAGTTGCGCCTTTGTCATGTAGTGAGCTTTGAATATTTCTTCCATTTTGTTTCATTTTAAAGTATTATCCCCTCTTAAAATTCATATTTTCATTATCAAATAAAATAAAATACATGATTAAAAAATAGAATTATTAATATGCAAACATTTCTTTTTTTTTCATTTTTCTAAACGCAGTTGGCGAGTCATTTACATAGTAGGTAGCCACACAAAGTTTGTACCAACATTCTTTCACCTTCCAGAAGAGAACTTGACGCTGAGGGGTTCTTTCCAAAGCTGGAAATACTTTCAGCACATCCAAGCAGAGATTCGACGCGAGTTCACCTTCAGCGTCCCGCTACAGGAAAAGGTGCAGACCATCCTCGCAGCTCATCGGAAGAAGTTCCTGAACCACGCCGTTGTCGGGATTCACGCTAGACGAGGGGACTTCCTTGACCCCAAAAATATAAAATTAGGCTTTGAAGTGCCAAACAGATCCTACTTCGAGAAAGCAATGTCTACAATGAAGACGCTTCTTGAAAAGAAAAACGTGACATTTCTAGTGGCCAGCGACGATTTGAATTGGTGCCAGGTAAATTTAAATGATAGCAGTGTTAGCATATTGCCACAGGGGGAGCCAAGCTTCCATTTTGCGCTATTGGCTAGCTGCGATCACATGATTATCTCAGGAGGAACCTTTGGCTGGTGGACAGCCTGGTTAGCCAACGGAATTACCATCTATTTTAAGAACTACATACTACCTAATACACGATTAGACAGAGGGTTTGATAAAGACGATTACTATTTGCCAGGATGGATCGGACTTGATAATTAACTTGATGCCCCTTTCAGCCCACTGAGATAAAAGCCAAACATTTCAACGGAGGGACATACGTAACTTTTACGATTTAATTAACACTAGCTATTCTGATTAAAAATATTTTTCAATTACCTGTGAATGACAAAACTAGAGGCCGAAATTGCTTTTAATGAATCTTTTTAAAGAGCAAGGCAGTTTTAAAGACAGAAAGTCTTTTTTGATCTTTATGATAAAGTTTAGCGATTTGGTTTGCTGTGGGAGTGCGGAATTTGATATATTAATGGAATGTACAATTGAACAAGGATGTAAGGATAAAACCAACGGGACCCACGAGCACGGCCTCCCAAGCACTAAGGTTTGTCTGTACAACTTTTTGGAAACGCCCAGTAAACGCTGCCGAAATAATGGCTAATGAAGGGCCACTAAGCCTAAGGTGGGTGCTGTCTGTACTAACTTGTTTTGAATGAAACCTAAGAGTGGATCAACATCTGCCAGCTAGACAACTAGCAGACAGATGGAGATACAGAAAACTTATCCGGACGCAGTTTTGTATGTATCATGCTACTAGACTTGCTGATAAAGCTTCTCCGCTTTTTCGACACAACTTGAGAGCTCGCTTTCAGAATTCCTCTATTAAAGCTTTTGTGGGATTCAGAGAACCTATTGTTAATCTTTAGATTTGAAAAATAAATAAAAATGTAAAATATTAATTACATCTACTAGTCCTATAATTTGAAATAATGAAACTTATTATATATGTCTAGATTATCATTAATATTGTTACGTATTTCAGAATCTTCTGGCTAAATGTATTACAAGCACACAAATAAAAACACTGCAAAGAACTTGACGACTCAACTTTCAGTTTCATATAACTTTAATGACTATTAACTCTATCAATTCGTCACTGTAACATGTGGCGTAGAAGACTGTACAATATCTGTCAGTTTACAGTTAGCTATACTTCGTTGCAATTCATCTCTTCACTTCGTTGCAATTCATCTCTTCTCAACTTGCATCGTGCCGTATTCCACAGAACAGACCAACGACACACTTCCCAGTGTCGCTCCAGGTCTCCCAAAGCTGAACCAATTCGAACTTAAGTCTACCGAATCAGATCCGCACACGTCTTACATCGACTGTATCGACTGTAACGGCTCAAGTCCACTGTAATTCGCTGTATAGACTTTAACGACAGTAGTCCACTCCAGTTAACTCTACCCTAGTTAACTTGTATCGAGTCGTATACATTTCTCTTCCACTAGAGCCGCACACGTCTTACATTGTCTGTATCGACTGTAACGTCTCACTCACGACTGACTTTCACATTAACTCTCTGTCTTATATAGAGTCCCTAATCGCTTGTCCATTGTTGCAAAAATACTGCTAGTATTCTCTGGAACAACACGGGAGGAAACATCCCATCCTGTCTTTGTTTATACGCGTAGATTCCAGAGAACACTCGGTGCTGTGTCATCTCGCTGGGGTCACACGTTGACCTCTACTTGTCACTGTTCATTTGTAACAATATAATTATGGATCCTCTAAAAAAAATATCTAGTAGAGTCTAGATCTTATAGATCTATTATAAAATCTAGATCTACAATGTGCAGGTATTCTAAGACAATATTTTTAAATACATTTTAAAACTAAATGCTAAATGTACTCAAACAGTCTAGCTAATAGGCCTACAATAAAACAAGGTTTCTAAATAAAAACAAGATTTTGAAAAATCTGTTTGCATATATAATTTTAACAATTAGATGGTTCACTTTCGGAAAAGAAAAAAAGTAGCCGTTGCATCAGAACTTTGATGATCTGAAATATCATGATGTCCGATTTTCATTTTCTCTTCTAATTTCTGGGATCTAAACGGGACGGACGGACGGACAGACATTCCAATCAAAACAAATAGCGTCTTTTCCCCTTTGGGGGGCCGCTAAAAAACGTACATCTACTTTTATCTACTATTGATGATAATGTATTGAAAAATATGACTCTTTATGCGCCATGTAAGCAAATTTACAACAGTTCTAAAATTTACTTCAAATGCTTACAAAATCATTTTGTTGATATAAACAATGCTAATTTTTAATTCTAAAGCTAATATAACACCATTACATTATATAGATTTTTTTTTCACAAAGATTAGATTTTTCACTTTAGTATTTAATCTATATATATATAATTCTCTTCATGGCTCAACAGTCTGGACACCAAGAAGTAATGGAAAAATAACTCTTTTATTTCTGCAAATTGGACTAGAGTTACCCCACGTAACTATAGCGGCGAAAAAAAAACAGAAGTGGGGGAGAACAATGAGTATTCACCCGTCAATAAATAACAGGGCCGGACTTAACCATTGTGGAGCCCTATGCGAAATGGATTTCGTTTGGGTAGGGATACGGATAATAAATGAAAAGCAAGAGTTTGTATTAGAAAATAAATTCGTCTTTGCATTTTATTCATTCTTTACTACGTACAGAATAACTTTACAAGCCTTGCGTGTAGCAAAGTCATACAGTATATCATAATAATTATGATTCCTACATGGATCACGCTCAATAGCAAGAATTTCCAAATCTAAGAGAATTGTTGACCTCAAGTAATTCTTCATTAATTTGAGGCGCAAGTTGCTCCTTTCACCAGATTCCACAATTACGGGTATTAATGCCTTTTTATATTGCGCGTAGGATTAGCGTTTCCCATATTGAATGACACCCCAAAATAGCAAATTTTGTCAATATATTTCAGATTTTTATGATTTTAATATATTCCGGAGATTTCCAGGAATTTCTCGTATATTTTCAATTTCAGGAGATTTCCAGGAATTTTTCGTATATTTTTAATTTCAGGAGATTTCCAGGAGCTCCTGGTAAATCAGGAGACGCGGGAAATCTGTTATAAGTTAGAAAATAGTTTAATTTAATAATTTACACCTAGAATTAGCGCGGGGCCTATGAAAGTGCGGGCCCACTGCAGTCGCATAGATTGTAGTGGCCTAATGCAGGCTCTGCAAAATAGCGGCGTATGCTACGCTGTGGGTAAACTAATGAAAATTTAATGCTGTATCAGTCCGAAAAAAAACAACAAAACCGAGCACATTTTATTTGCAAATTACATTCTGTTCTACTAAAATCAAGAGAGAAAAGGAAGTGTCTACAAATTCAATTCGCTTTACAGTATCGGAAATATAAACAATTTCATTTAAAAATAATAAATAAATAAATAATTCGACTTTTTGGCTTTGTAACAAATTTGCAAAATGACGCAATTTAGGGTTAAAGATCTGAATTTGCAGAAATGCAGAGGCGATGGATAAAATAACGGAGCGAGTGTGGACGTCTCCAATCGTGGTGAACAAAAATAGTCTCATTGAACTCAATTCGAAATCATTTTATTTGGCAAAGACCCAAGTGTAAATATTTTCTAACATTGTTCCAGATGCTGTTCAGACTTCTCTACTTTTTATTTATGTTTGAATACTTCTGTTCCAAAGGGTGCTATAGCCCTTCTTGCAGCATTGACAATTCCGATCACTTTTACTTCGGGTGAAAGACGCTTTTTTCCAAGTTGAAATTGATCAAAAATTAATTGAGAACGACTTTGACACAAGAATGCATGAACAGTCTGGCAAGTATATATATCGAACGAAATATCGTCCAGTCTCTGGATTGTTCACAATTTATTTGAGACTTTGATCCCATCGAAACACGAAAATGTAATTTTTGGTTGAATGTGTATGTGAAACTTACGGAATGCTATCAGAACACTGTAAGCAAACACTTCCTTAATTGTGATATTTAAATATATTTATTTTTTTGTTGATTTAGATATAAAATTTATTTTTTTTTTGGTGTTTTTATTTTCCTCTTCACTGAGGCACACTATTAAACAAAACCGGCCCTGTTTATAGTTTTCCAGAAAATTTAATTAATACATCTTAATTCTTCAATATTTTTTTAAACAATTTTTTCACATAAAATCTCCACGAAAACGTATATTTTATAACGCCTTAATTGATATTTTATTTGTAAATTTGACTATTTACTTTGACCTTAAATTAAAAAAAAAATGTATTACTTACTATTGCTTTTTTTTTATTGCCTTTAATAATTGTCACGTTTCTGAGAACGAAACAAAAAATGACATGCTTCAATTAAATTCTCATGTCTATGATTTATCTTTTATTTGGAAAAGTATAACACCCTGTTTGTTCTAAATTTAGAAAGATATTAAAAACAAGAATGCAATCATCTCCAAATGGTCAAATTTTTGTCTGATGCAAAACATTTATTTGACCTTCCACTTTCTTATTATAAAGTTGTAAGTTTCAGACCACCAGTCCGATATCTTACTAGAACTACACAGTAGTTTCCAGGTTTTATCATAGTTTCTGTCTGTTCAAAGAGTGCTCTTAAACCAGCATATTGTTAAGGCCTATGGATATGCTTTGGAGTCTTTTTTTTTTGGTGATACTCCTCAGCGGCTGTACTTCAGTTCGCAGTTAGTGATGGTAGTTTACCTTTACCATTTTAATTCTCCCTTAGTGTTAGTCTATTGGACCATGTAAGACTCATCGACCGTCTTTCTCCATTCCTCTCTGTCTTTTGCCTTAGTTAGAACCTCTTTCAATGGCAGGCCGGTCCATTCTTTTATGTTGTCCTCAAATCGCTTTCTCTGTCTGCCTATTATTCTTTTTCCGGGTACTGTTCCCTGAAGGAAGTTCTTTTTGAGCCTCGAAGATCTTGTAAAATTGCCATAGATTTTAAGCCTGCGTTTTTTACGCTAGTTAGCAGGTCATCATGGGGTCCAATCGCTGCAGTAAAGCTGTCTCTAATCTCTTGGTTTGTGATGCGGTAGTTATAGTTAGTATTATAGCTCGCACTGTACGAACAAGGAACTTCTGGATCCATTGATGTAATGAGCCACAAAAAAAAGGATTATTATTTAACTCTTCCTCTCCCAACAGAAGATACCAACGTTGATTCCACCAAAATGTGGTAAATAATTACGTAGAGAAAGAGTTAATTTTTTAGCGTTGCCTAAAGAGAAAAGACTTAATGTGGATATACAAAATGGGCTGAGACGGAGAAATCCTACGCCGAACTGATACTCGGCCACTTATTGAGCCTGTGACCGAGCGTCGAATGAGATTTGTGGGACATGTCCTTTGACAGAATGACTCCCGCATACCAAGAGTTGCGATGACATGGAGGTTAATACAAGGAAAGCGCAAACAGAGACGTCCTCGTATAACTTGGCGCCCCGCTTTCATGGAGGACCTTAGAGCAGTGGACACCAGGTGGGAAGAGGCTTCATTGACAGTGGCAGATCTTTATAGAGCCAGCTTGCCGCCCAATGCGCCGATTTAAGTAAATGAAGTGGTGAGCATCGTCAAAGCCTCCTGGAGAAGACTCATGAGGATATAATCTGCAAGTATCTCTTTATAACTAAAAAAAAATAAAGACCTTTTCCTAAAGTCGGCTTTTATTTAAAGTATTTCCTTTTCAGATTATCCTTGCAGGCGTGGTCAGTATTGGTTGCTTGTCTTGTGTGGTCAGTATTGGTTGCTTGTCTTGTGTGGTCAGTATTGGTTGCTTGTCTTGTGTGGTCAGTATTGGTTGCTTGTCTTGTGTGGTCAGTATTGGTTGCTTGTCTTGTGTGGTCAGTATTGGTTGCTTGTCTTGTGTGGTCAGTATTGGTTGCTTGTCTTGTGTGGTCAGTATTGGTTGCTTGTCTTGTGTGGTCAGTATTGGTTGCTTGTCTTGTGTGGTCAGTATTGGTTGCTTGTCATGTGCTATGCTTAGGACTGTTCATAGCGATACAAGACGAAACTGTAACTCTTCTGTTTGATTTTAATGGAAGAAACTTGCAGACAAGAAAGACTTTAAGTGTAACCAAGAGCCAGTTTTGTTTCAATTATCTGTCCCACTAGCTGGAAGAAGATGGTTCCTGAATGAAATTGACTCTTGCGATGACGTGGCTATTATATACGAACGTAAAACGTAATATAGGCTCCGGCGGACAACGGCTTTGTCTGTATATACTGTGATAAAATATATAGGTCGCAAATGGGTTTGCGAAACTGAAGAGGGGGGAAAAAACACCAAATATATATTTTAAGAATGTTTATAGATTATTACTTTAAGATGGATAACTATTCTGATCAATGAAATGTGGGAGTAATACACCGATTATGTACCTTGCCATTTTTTAGATGCGCCACGACATTAACGATGGTGTGTAGGTGTCTATAAAAGTCAGCGGTTCTCAGACGTTTTAGTCGTCCCGCGACCTGTTTTTTCGATTGCCTGCTATGCGGCGATCCCCAACCGTAAAATCATCTGTGTTTTTGGTAACGTAAAAAATACGTCATCATTTTGTTTTGTTTTCTTTGGTCTGAAATGCCAGAGCTGTAGGTTTAGTCACAAATTTGCTATAGATTTCTGCTTATAGGTCAATGTCAAATAAAGGACATTTTATCTTTATGACTTTCAATTGCGTATTCGCCATAGTTATGTTTTATTCTTATGCAGTAATTTCAAAAGCCTGACGAAGCATAGAGGTCGGGCAACTGTATCCTATATTGCAACAAAATTGTTGCGACAATTTTTGAAAGAAGCCAACTTCAATGCAGAGGTTGGGCTTGTTGAACTCTAGATCAGTCTTTGCAACATTTTCAAGATCAGAACGAATGTCAACTTCTGCATCAAATCTTCGTCTGTATTTAACAAGTTGGAAAATCCTGTTTCGCAAAAGTGTTGGACATTTAAGTCATTTAAGATGACAAAGATGTCTACCAGTAAACCAGGAAGTAGTTTCTGTAGTTCACTTTCAAAATTAAAGAACGCTTACAACTGTGGTTGTTTTCTGTCAGGAAAAGAAAATAGAACGTGACAACCATCTTGACTCCCTCCTTATACTTCCGTTGATTCATTCTTAGCTACGAACTTTTCAGACTTCCAGTTTGAAGAACGTATTCTCGATCCCTGGCTTTCAATGAGCCCCACTCACGTTCTCGGTCATCGCCAACACTTAAAGATGCCGCTCCAAAGCCACCCTGGGTCTGGAGAAAAAGCCGACCTGAAAAGAACAGATGTAGGACAAAGAGATGGCGGGTGGTGAATTTGACGTCGTGGACAGTTCCCTTCTTTATGTTTAAAAAGGGCCGGATTAGCTTATTTTATACGAATTGTTCTGTTCATATAGCTTTGTTATACTAATTGTTCTGTTCCTATAGCTTATTTTATACGAATTGTTCTGTTGTTTGGTTTGAACATTTAAGGACTCGCGGATATCGGTTCGAGTTTGTTCAACCACATCTCCACTCCACTAGATTACCAACCACCAACAACACTAGGCAATGTCTCAAGTAGCAATAACACCGAAAAAAAAATAATTAAATGATAGTTGATGAAGACTTTCTAGAGTAAGACCTACTTACTACTTAACGTATTAACTTAAATCTACTACATCCCATCTATCTATAATATGTAGATCTATACTATTAACGCATTCTTACAGGATATATCTATTGTATTGTAAACATTCTTATAGATCTTTTGTATTGTAAACATTCTTATAGATCTACACTATTAACGCATTTATACAGGATATATCTATTGTATTATAAACATTCTTATAGAGATACAATTAAGATCTACCGAAAAGCGTTACACAGGAAACTAACCTGTTGTTGTTTTTTTAATGTTTGATACTTTGTTTGTACAGCAGCACCTACCTAAATAAATATTATATAAACATCAAAGACCTATATATATATAGTACTATATCTCAGTCTGTGGTTTTATATTATGTAAAGTATAGTATATAACTATATATAACTCTATATTATAAAACTTTCGAAACTTCCATTATAGAAAAATATTTATTTTTACTTGCAACAACATACCGTTGTACAAGTTAGCATTGCCCGCTGGCGAAGTGGGTAACATCGTTGGTTTAAGCAACTGACGATGTTCGTTACCCAGTTTGAACCAAATATATATTCTTTTTTAATTATTTCTTTTTATTTTAAGTTGTATAATCGAGGTATTTTTTTTTTTTAAATATTTTTAAAATGTTTTGCTTGTTTTTTAATCTAACTTTCATTAGTTGTTCAAAACAAAATAATCGCTCTATAAGGTGTATAAAGGAGATTTTGTCGTTATTTAAATAGGGCTTTTTTTTTCTTTTTCTTGTTTAAAAAGTACTTTTACATGCAAAGTGGCTTGATTTGTTTTTGTTATGCTCAATCTAAGGAAGGAGGCCCACTGTCTTATTCTTGACCCCAAGCCCACGAGCACTGAGTGCATTACAGTAAATAATAGGAAAATAGTAGCTTATTAAACTATATGAGATCAATATGCTGATATCACAAGGTCCACAGTGCTAGCAAAGACCTTCCTTCAAGGAACAGGAGCAGGAAAAAGATGAGGCAGGTATTAAAAACTACTGACACTGGCCAGTAGTTTATTTCTTCCAATACTGATGTCAAATTTAAATCTATGTTGACCATTTGTCATAATGTTGTGGTTTTTTTCAGCATTAATTTGCATACCATAGGGTTGTTGATTTCAAGAAGGCTTTCTGGCATGGCGTACTCTAGGCGACTTTGGAAAAGTACGGCATAAAAAAAAACTTAAAATTTTAATTTTTAAAAAGAATCCAGAATCTTTCCAAGCAGGCCACTAGGGTAGTGTACTTCACAATAACATTGGGGACTAATTTAGACCCACAGTTGAAGTAAGACAAGGCTGCCCACTTTCCCCCAACACTTTTCAATATCTGCCTTTGAAAGGATAATGGGGATGCTCTTGAAGGTAATCAGTGGAGGACGAAGAATTACTAACTTGCGCTTTAACTGTATGGTCTGGCAGGAACAGAGGAAGAGTTAGCTGACTTGGTGATACACATTGTTACGTATCAATGTCAATATTTTATTATTTAAACAAATATATTTAATTATTTAAATTAAACTTAGTTCAAGGTTATAGGTCAAGTCTGGAAATTCCTATGACGTAATAACATCTGTCACTCAAACCAAAGACGCGCTTGTCACTAGATAGAAAACTATGATTTGATTGGTTACGCCACCGGAAATGAGAAAACGGACGCTAGGTGAAGAAAAGAGGCGCACTATAGAATCTGAATTCTTCAGTCTATCGGGAGATTTCAAAGGGATTAGATGTTCTATTTTTGAATTAGAATCTAGTGGTTAATTTGAACGTTTCATATTTATTACAGATTACTTTTATAATTACTGTATAATATATTTTGTGATTTCAAGTTTTTATATTAAAGTTCTGTATTTGAATTAAATGATCTTCACTTTTTCAATCTACTAGATAATATTAGATCTAGAGATATAGAATCCCCGGCATGTCACAGTAATTCATCCTATCAGCTGACATCTTCAAGTAAAGTTTATTTCATCTTATCAGCTGACAACTTCAAGTAAGTTCTACTATCTTAGCACCTCTCAGCACCATCGACGAATTAGCACTTCTTCAGCCCCTAAATCAATAAGAAGAGAGTTCGAAACGTATTTAAATATATTCAAAGCAAGATAAACCTGTGCTATATTCTGGCAATAGTAAGTTTGACACACATAAACAAGACTTCTGCAGCATATGCCTCCAAATACACATAGGCCTGCTTTACCTTTCAAGATGCATCATTACTTACACATACTCTAAGATGCATCATTACTTACAAATACTCTAAGATGCATCATTACTTACACATACTCTAAGATGCATCATTACTTACACATACTCTAAGATGCATCATTACTTACACATACTCTAAGATGCATCATTACTTACACATACTCTAAGATGCATCATTACTTACACATACTCTAAGATGCATCATTACTTACACATACTCTATGATGCATCATTACTTACACATACTCTAAGATGCATCATTACTTACACATACTCTAAGATGCATCATTACTTACACATACTCTAAGATGCATCATAACTTACACATACTCTAAGATGCAACATTACTTACACTTGTTATACTGGTACTGTATGTGTTGATCGTTAAGGAAAGAAACAAATTACATTGTACAAATATTCGAAACAACTTAACACACATTTTTTAACATTTCATTTATTTTTCAACATCAACTCGTATAATTATTTATTTTATTAACCCAACAAATCATTATAATATATATATATAACATCTAATGCAAGGAATGTCAACAAGCCAAGGACAGAAAAAAAAACTTGTGTGACTGAAAGACATTTTGATATTCATTAATGTGTCACATTTTCTTCCATTTCACTCAACAAATGTCCCGCATAGAAATTAAAACCGGATGACCAATCTTGATAAATGTTCATTTGATCATGGCGGAGATCGTAGTGTATGTTTAATTTTCCTCCCACAATCGAAACATTTGAACTTTGTCGGGTCAATCCGTTTTCATAGTATTTTAGATTACTTATCAATATTCGGCTAAACTGATAAACCAAATTTTCAAACTCTCCATTCTAGTGGCGAAATAAAAATGTTTCACATAGATATAAATCCAATCCACTAGATCAGTCATTCCCAAACTAAGGTCCGCAGGCCGCAGGTCCTATCCAGTTAGTAATACTCAAGTATTGAATTAAGAAGTCGATGAAAAGTCAGTGATTGTAATATTTATGTTTTAGGAGTGGTGACGGGGAGAAGCTACAGAAGTGATACTAGAATTCTCAGGCCAGAAGTTTGTTTTTTGGGGGGGGGGGATCGGTATAAGCGGGCCGTTCGAATTCAACATTCGAACTATACATTATGGATAAAAATTATGTTTGGGAAGCGTTCAAATAGGGAGTGGGAAGTGTTCAAATAGGGAGTGGGAAGTGTTCAAATAGGGAGTGGGAAGTGTTCGACCAAAAGAGTATAAGAGACAGAGGCACATGACAGAGCATCATGGCATCGCGCTGTGAAAACTAGCGCACAAGTTGCTGAGGAAAAAAAGAACAACGCTGGCAGAAGAAAAACGCCAGAAAAGCAAGGCAAACGACACTAGCTCCAGCTGGAATAACCTGCCAAGTGTGCGGCCGAACATTCCGGGCTCACATAGGTCTTACCAGCCACATGAGGAGCCATAAAACCCCCGTTCAAAGCCCTCAGACCCCTGGATGACAAAGTGGTCATCATTGAACCACGATGGACGAACTATATATAGGAAAGTGCGAAGTTCGAGCAGCCCCGATTTGTCAGGAGGTTCGAACAGTTCACTTTTTATTGCTATAACTTTTTTATTTGAATGTTTACCAAATTACTACTATATTGCACCTGCGTATGCACCTTTTTTCTTTACTTCCGACACATACTATTTTCTTTTCCTTGTAAAGGCTAAGTTCATGGTGAGGTCAAACTCAGGAGGTGTGGAGTTATTCTTTTTTACTACCCGGTAGTGAAGGAAATGGGCAATGGGCTTAAGGGTATTTTTAAGTCTGATTGCTCATCAGCTTAAAGAGACTATTTGAAGTTATGGAGGGTGGGAAATGGTGCAATGGATGGTGTTCTTGCGCTGGAGTAAAAAGAAACTGACTTTGTAGTAAAAATTAAATTTTAAAACATGTTTTTAGATATATTTCCTTTGATCTGTTCGAACCTTCCACCAACCCGATCGAGGTTACTAACTGGGGAAAAATCCGCTCGAGGAAAAGTACGCTTGGCGATACTTACCCTACACCTCTTTGACTTCGTATTTAATTTTAACTAAGCCTAGTGATCCATTAAATCCAATCTATTTTCATAGAAAAAAGGACGAGGAATTCAGAGATACTATCAGTTTTTTCATAGGTCAGACCGTTACGGTGCTATAAAAATCCAAACTTGAAAATTGCTGCCAGCGGGCTTAATGCGCTCGAACTTCGCACTTTACTCTATAAGAGCGTTCGATGTGCAGGATGCAATAATACAAAAAAAAGGACTTCGACTGAAAAGCATCAGAAAGCCTTCAAGTATTTCGATCAAGAGCTTCTGGATAGTTCAAGAATACTCAGGGAGTATATTTGTGGATAGTTCAAGAATACTCAGGGAGTATATTTGTGGATAGTTCAAGAATACTCAGGGAGTATATGTTGGATTGATTCATTTCTTGTCAGGCTCAATGAAAAATTGTGCAAAGTTTTAACTTGATCCGAGAATGGGAAATGGGAGAAAAAAAAGTTCAAACTTTTTACCAGACAGACAGACAGACAGACTGAGCACAGGCTAAAACAATATCATAACAGTCAATCAAATAATTCGAGTATTTGAACTGCAAAGCAGAAGACTAGTCAGATAATAAGACAATTTGTCAAGGCTGGAAGCTAGGGGAGAGAAGTGACACTTGAATTCACCGCCAGTCCTATTGAACGTAAGAGATACAAGACTTTGAGGGCTTCAGGAATGTATGGGGGGCCATGGAGGGAGGTCCTAAGTTTTGGGCCTTATTGCTATCCTAAAGGAAAAAAAGGAGGGGTTCATTGCAAAATTAACAGATCAAAGGGTGTAGCCGGTGGGTAATGCTAGTATACATGCATAGTACAAAATCGTTTTCTTTATGTAAAATGAGTGTGTGAAAAACAGCTTTTATAAACTGTGTATTCATTAATAAATCGTATACATACTTTCAAAACGTATATTAATATTTATGAAATAAAAACATTTTTAACAGGGAACAAAATGTTTGTAATTAGAGATACATTGTACCACTCTGTACAGTTATTAGAGATTCAATGTGCTGCCCCTTCATTTCGTGTCCAATTCCCTTCATCATTACACTATTTGGATTTGGACAAAAAAAGTTTTTAAAAAATGAAACCACCATTCATTGTAGCAGGCCTCAACACTGGCCCACAACGTCACAACATGTGGGCAATTTGAGGTCAACAAAAATAAAAGTGACGTTAAGAAATTCGCTAAAAAGAAAGTACCTCTCTCAGCTCCATGGGTCAGATGATGTAAAGATCATCTGTTTGTATGGCCGACTGTTAACAATCAACCACCATTACTTCTCCAAAGTACCCATTAGCATTGGGTGGGGACTCAAGGGCGCCCTTTAAAATCCCGATGCTCAAAATACCAGTCGCTACCAGAGATTCGAACTAGAGATTCCTCGGTTCGGATGCCAAGTACTTTATCACTCGGCCACTATCGTATATATAAATAACAATGTCATGATGATAAAAACAAATGATATTTTTTTTTTTTCGTTATTTTTTTGTTTATAACAAAACTTTGATATAACCATTAGGGTTGTAGATTCTGTTTCAAAAGTCGGATTGATAATATCTATTGTCTGTATAACGGAAAGGAAAATAGGATCCTTCTATCAGACTTTATCGAATAGCTAAGACATGGATTTCTTTTCAGAAACATTTATAGCTACCTGCATAGTATCATATGTATAGAGAGTTACAAACAGAGGAAGATGATAAACCAAAGAAAAAACGCTTTCATTTAGCTAGAAACAAATGAATCTTGAAGTTTAAAAAGCTCTCATTGACAATTAAAAAAATGTTTATTTTGACAACCATATTATAGTGATTTCTTTGACCTACAAAACTTATGTTTTATTCTATGGAGCAGAGAGTTTATGAGTACTCAAAACTAACGTTGTAAGGAATACTCAAAACTTACTTTTTAAGGAATACTCAAAACTGACTATATGAAGAAGACTAAAACTGACAGCATGAATTAACCTAAAAACTGACTTTATGAATAGTCTTAAAACTGATTTTATGAAGAAGCCTAAAAACTTACTTTACGAAGTAAACTAAAAACTGACTTTAGGAATGAACGAATATCAATTAGATGCCTCATCATCATCAGAATCAACAATCTTCCAGCCTAATTGAAAGTGAGGAAGAACTCTGGCGAGAATGCCATACAAGAACAAACACGCAGATCTAGTCGCCAATAAGCATGTCTAGACGACCTCTTGAAGTAGAAACCACCAGGTGTAATGGTCCAAGACGCATTAAAAGACACAGAACTAAGATCATGTCTTGTTTAGGACTGATGGACCATAAGTAAGCAAGAAAAATCTATAAATAAAATTGATGTATGTGCACTTCAAGAAGTCTTAAGATAGAAAAACTTTTACTGTCTAAAGGCTACGACTAAGACTGCTATATTGATCCTTATGGAAAATTGTTGTGATTACAAGGTCAAGGACTCTTTTATCATATGAAGAGAACACTACAGAAACATACACATCAATAGAAGAGAAGCAAGTTGACTCTAAATTACTTGTCAAAGTACTAAAACAGATTAAAGTTCACCTGTCAAGACAGACACTAAATTACCTTTATGCTTCCTTTACCTACTAAAAGTACCTTAAATTTGTATTTACCTGTCAAGACACTAAAGTTCCTTTTATTGCATATTAATACACTAAAGTACCTTTAATTTGCATATTAATACACTAAAGTACCTTTAATTTGCATTTACGTGTCAAGACACTAAAGTACATTTAAGTTGCATTTACATCTCAAGGCACCTTTAAGTTGCTTTTATTTGCTAAGGCATAATTACCTACACTATTAATTCGTCAAGGCACGAAAAATATGGTTTTGAATTAGAGAAGGCACTAAATCGTGTTTACTCTTGAAATCAACCCAACTGATTGTGTATCAAACTTGACTAAATAGAAATATTTTGGCTACAGAATCGAAGATACAAGGCCTCGAGAATATAACGAGCATGTGTTAATCTCTTTAGGGAATGTGAAGCTTAGAAAAATTAGCAGGATGAAAGGAAAAGAGGCAGGACAAGGAAGAGATACAGGACAGGAAGAGAGGTGGGACAAAAAAGTGGCAGGACAAAGAAGAGATGGAGGACAAGGAAGAAATGAAAAGACTAAAATCAAAGTCTGGACAGCGTGACACCAAGGGAGAAAGCTTACAATATCAGGTAGCTAAAAGAATTATAAAAAGGGGCGGGACAGCAGATCACAACGTTTCTCAGACTACAGCTACTAGATGTATATAAATAAATACTCAATTTTAAAATGGCACTTTCAATGAAGAATTAGTTTCGTAAACACAAACATGATAAAAGGCGTTTTGTTTTGTATCTTGACACTATCACACAGACACACAGACGTCTTTTAGGCACCTCAATAAACTCTAAAAATAATATTTATAAATATCGCTAAGAAATTAATTCAAACTGAATGCTTAAATAGTATAGCACAAATACTTCTTATACATTAGATATCCATATATTGCTTATAATTTCAAACAAATCAATTTGCCAGTATGGGGCTGGCGCTACCAACACCAAACAAACATCAACACTACTCAGTGCGACATTTTGGCTTTAAATTATTGATTCTTTTTTTTTTTTGTTTTACTTATGCTTTTAACCAGTTTCTATTGATTTGACCACCTACTAGGTCAGGGCTATTGTAGGAACAGTCAAAACTCCAGGATTGTTATGGCGTTGCTATGGAGTTTGCATAAGGTCATTGCAATAAAGATACAGCTGATATGGACATCATATTGGCCGAGGATGACATCGTTGCAGGAGTTTGTTGGAACTATTGTAGCACGGTAACCGGAAGTCTGAAAGTATTTAATACGGTCAAACAGCACAGGCGAAAGAAATTTGGCACATTTTCGCTCAGGGCGTTGTTCTATAGGAGCCTACTTCACTAGAATCCGAGAGAACTTAGATCCCAGATGTTAACATCGTCATGAGAACCTCGAATCTGTAGAACACATCCTCAATGACTGCAGGCTGTTGAGAGTAAAAAAAAACAACAACAACTGGTTTTAAAGATATATCTGTTCTTGACAACGACAAGACTGGTGCATGCTGGGGTCTTGGTCTGTATGGAGACTGGGGCACTCAGAAGAGCACTGTCAGATACCTGCTCCGTGCTACTAAAGGTAAACCTCAGTACGGAGAGGGGGGGGGGGCTAACAAATAATTTATGTATTGAAGTCTTTTTTATTTTGTATTCTTTGTGTTGAACGACAATAGTGTAATTTTCACAAAGACTGGCATCGAGATGTTACGCAACAAGTGAGTTCTTCTCACTCCAGTCTTGAACTGTTACTCTCTACTTGCACGGTAAGCTGTGTTTCAACGCCTGAGGGGTTTCTCTGGCATAGATATGCAATAGTTAAATCTTGTCAAAGTAAAGACTGATTACCTCTTTTAGTTTTGAGCAACTCGACTTTACGTTTCGCTGGATGTCTTGGACATTTGAGATTTTTGGTTTCAAAGAAAATTTTTACGCTCAAGTCTCGAACTCCTACAGGGAGGCACGAGTTGGCGACAGACAGGGTTCAACCCAGGATAGTCGTAACAACATTCCGAAGCACATACTCACGATCAGGTAGCAAGATAAATATAAAGCATAAAAATGAGCTACGAAGCGTTCGGTGATTCGTTGACTCCATCTTTTTTTTCTGCGTAATGTGAAACAAAAATTTTACACAATGACGTAAAGAAATTTATCCTTACGCCATGCTTAACATTCTATCCTTGTCTGATTTGTTTAGAAAATAATCCGTTATTATAACACGCTCCGGATGCATGTGTATTAAAGGATTTTAGAAACTGGTTTATTGCTAATAATCATTTCATTTTTCAGAAATCACCGAAGTGCTTTTCGATAAAGCTAGACTTCTGAAATCAGTTTTCAAGGCCGATCCACCCTGGTGGATAATAATCCCGATCGCTAAATCCAGATTGCAGTGGAGTGTTCTTCCTGATAAAATCTTTATAATAAATTGTAATCCCGTTAGCCAGCCAGGCGATCCACCAACCAAACGTTCCGCCTGTCAAGATCACGTGATCACAGCTGGACAAAATGGCGAAGTGGTTCCCAGCATTCCCTTCAGTCAACAGCTTAACGCCACTGTCGTTCAAATTGTTCTTACACCAGGTCATGTCATCACTCGCCACCAGGAAAGTAATGTTTTGATTGGGTATTAATGACCTCATTTTAGCGAAAGCCTTGACAAAATATGACGCATTCGCAACTCCGTAGCCGTATTTCTGACCTCCGGCTGAGACAAAGTCACCACGTCGAACGTGCACGCCAACTATCACGTGATTCTGCAATTGTGATCTACAACTTGCAAGTACAGCATCTGCTTCTTTCTGTATGGAAGGTACGAAAGTAAATTCCCGCCTAATTTCATCTTGAGCGTGTAGAAAATATCTCCAGCATTGCAAATATCCAGTGACGATGAGGTTTCTGGGTGGGAGATTCATAAACTTTGAGTTGAATATAGCATAGGCTGACTCACTAATCACATTCCATCTGAAAAGAAAAAGTACAATTATAATAAAAATTTCGCATTTTAAATTTTAAAATCACAAGTCATTAAAAGTTTACAAATCACTTCTGTGTCGAAATTATGAGTATATTTTTTGTCTGATCCTTCTCTCCGTCCGTTTGTCTGTGTGTCCGTGCTTCTGTCCAGATTAGATCGTAAAAACTAGAAAAGATATTTAAAATCCAATCTTTCAAAGTTCTGATGCCAGGCAATTGTTTTCTTTTCAGATCATTATTAATACTAAAAAAAAAGGGGGGGGGGAGACTATATTAATAAGAATAGGAAGTATTCCGTATATTTTTAAAACACGTTATCTCTCCCACACACAATCTCGGATTAAGCTGAAATTTTCAAGAATTACACACACACACACAAACACAAATATATATGGCCGGGGAGAAGGAGAGAAAAAAATCCCCCCAAACCACCCACCCGAAACAAATCTTGGCTACGGCCATGTACATATATATTTACATACATATACATACATACATATTCATAGTCATACATATTTACATACATACTTATTTACATAGGGGTCGCGATCGTTGAGTGGTTAAGCGCTCGGCTTCCGAATCTGAGGTCCTGGGTTCAAATCTCGGTGAAGACTGGGATTTTAAATTTCGGAATTCTTAGGGCGTACACCCAACTCTAATGGGTACCTAACTTTAGTTGGGGAAAGTGAAGGAGGTTGGGCGTTGTGCTAGTCACATGACACCCTGCTCGTTTACCGTTGGCCACAACAGTATATCATATGGGTGTTGATACGCTTAGTCTGTTTAGTGTAGAGATACATATTTAGATTCGTTAATGTCACCACAATTAAATCCGTCTTAGTTGAATACATTCAAACTGTCAAAAGGTCAGATTCCTATCCGACACCATGATATTGACATGCTTTCTCCTCCCCCATCAACCATAGGCGAGGTGTGCCGAACGCAGACGGTGACATTTAACAGTGTACTCTTTAGTTCTCTGTTCTAGCGACTATAAATAAAATACAGACTTTTTTTGTGCACTTAAAATTATATCGATTTGTTTTCCTGTATAGCAATTTCATTTTGATTTGGACAGTACTTCAGCAGTGTATATAGCATTCATTATTCAGATAAGGTAAGATAAGATCATTTTATTGATCCAATCAAATGGAAATTCAGCTTGACTACAATTTTACGTATTATCACTACACCGTGTAATCAGGTCGCCTGCAACAAATTTAAATCCCAAATCTATTAGTCATAAAATAAATTTTTGTTCTTTACATCAAAAATATGTCTGAACACAAAGACTTATACGAAACATCGATATAGAGTACGCAATAAAGATGAGCATATATAAAGTGACTAAATTATTTCATGCCGAAATTTCACACGTCAAAACTGCTGCACAAAAATTGCTATCGCGCCAAAACGGCTGCGACAAACACATCCAGCTTAGCTTTAATATTATGTAATACCATTATTTGTGAAGCATATCATGTGTTATTAAATGGTTCATTTTTTGAGAATGTTCATTCAAGTAGTATTAAAAAGAACATGAATTACTAATATTTAATTTCATAACAACAGTACTAGCAAGACATGCGACGTCTAAATTTGAACTAACTAGACACTACAGATCAATATAGTTACTATATTAACTAAATAGAGAATGTGTCACTTACCCATCTGTGTTCATATCTTTATTAAGGTTGGTAATCTGAAACGTGTTCACCAGATCTCCCCCGCTCTTTATTATAGGCACTCTGTTCTGCGCCCTGGCCAGGCCTACCATGGTAGCATAGATGAACATCTGATTACCTAGGCGACCCATGAACCTAGTGGTCAGGTAGAGTGCCGTTACGTTTGCCTGGGAGGTATTAGTTTGCTGAGTAGTTGTAGTTGTGGTCGAAGAGGATTCTATAGCTAAGGAGTTGTTTTGGTTTGGGGGTGAGCTTAGTAGCTTGAAGGTATTTTCCTTGTTGTTGGCTGATGAATTGGTGTAGATATATAACTGATTGATACTTGAGTCTAACGTCGACATAAACGTCCCAATCGGGTTAAAGCTGTGAAATAAAAGTATTAAAAGAAGTAAAAAGGACGTTAAAGTCTAACTTTAAGTTTCATCCAAACCTAGATATTTGTATTGACCAAGACAAAAAGTCATCAAAAATTTTTTAAAGTTGTAATAATAATAATTAAATTGATAATAATAATGATAATAATTATCATTTAATTGATAATAATAATATAATAATTATCGTTTAATGTTATTGAAAAGGCCTAGGCTATGTTTATCACGCCTGGTATGGCAATCTGAACATTAAAAATAAATTTAAAAAACTCCATAGAATCCTAATTGCTGCTGGTAAAATCATTGGCAAAAAACAAACCCCATTAGGGCAGCTGTTTGAGACAAACATCCATAAAAAACTAAAACGATTCTAGAAATAAACAAGGTTACAAAAGACAGTTTGTGTGGAAACACAAACTCAAAATCAGCTCCCGAAGTGGTCCACCCAGGCAGGCTTCAATATTTTCAGAAAGAACATCCAAATGAAATTATATCAAAGACAAATGAGAGATAAGAATGGAGAAAGAAGGTTAACAGATCTTGTGTACTGCTCCAACGGTTCAGCAGATCAAAAGATAGGTGAAAGTGAATGTAAAGTTAGATGTGAACCTGGCCTAACTAGTTCCCCTTTCAGACTTTGTGGTCTATAGGGCAGATGTTTTTGTGGCCTACGGTTAACGAGGGTGTCATGTAGCCAGCACAACGACCAACCGCCTTTACTTTTCCCCAACTAATGTCAGGTACCCATTGAATGTAGGTACCCATTAAGCTGAGTGGACTCAGAGGCGTCCAAAGATTCAAAAGTTGAAAATCCCAGTCTGGACCAGGATTCGAACCCGGGACCACCGGTTTGGAAGCCAAGCGCTTTACCGCTTAGCCACCGCGCCTCCCCTGGCCTAACTGATGTCTAATAATTGATCTAATTGTTTTGATAAGGCTCCACCTCTTAAATCGAATCCTCAAAAGAAAAATTAATATTTCCGCAATAAAAAAAAATTTAGGATAATGATATTTACAAGGTTACTATTCGTTTTGAATTAGGTCTAAATTATAATGCATACTAATTAGCTTTTTCTCTTTAAAAAAACTGCTTGCATAACTGATTTTAAAAATTAGATTTTTCGCTTTCAGAAATAAAAAAGTAGCCGTTGCATCAGAACTTTGAATGGTCTATAATATTGTGATGTCGGATTTTCAATATCTTTTCTAGTTTACGAGATCTAAATGGGACAGACGGACAGACGGACAGATATTTCACACAAAACTAATAGCGTCTTTTCCCCTTTCGGGGGCCGCTAAAATCACCCTTTGGGACAGGATTTTGTGATTTTACTATCACAAAAGAGATAAAAGACACTGATAGCAAAGACAAATAGACACAAACACTCTTTTTTTCCCCCGGTAATCAAATTATTAAATCGAAACAATCTGATATAAACTTTTCAAATGTAAATTTTGAGTGAGTCTGGTGTTAATTTGCATTTTTTATAGTTATAATGTTTTGTTTGGTGTAATGTACAAATTGTAAGACAAATTTCCTTACGGACAATAAAGATTATTATTATTATTACTATTATTATTATTACTATTATTATCATTACTATTATTATTATTACTATTATTATTATTACTATTATTATTATGATATTTTTATAACGCTATTAATGAGAACAGATCTAATAAAGGAGCTTTACAATGCAAACAAATCTAATTAACTTTGATACAGGTAGGTCTTCATGTTCTTCTGGAATGTAGGGAATCATAATGTTTATCGGAGCTCCATGGGGAATGACTTCCAATGCTTTGGTCCATGCACTGAAAAAGCCCGCAGACCATAGCGTTTGAACGAGGAACGTGGCACACCTATAGACGTTTAGTCCATGGAGCGCAGAGCTTGCTGAAAGACATGGGGGGGGGGGGGATCAGTTCACTAACGAACCAGGGCATTTCATTGTTGTGGATGCACTGATTTCAAAGTGCGGCCATCTTGTAATTGATTCTTGCACTCTCAGGCAGCCATTGGAGTCAGCGCAGGAGAACAGTAGCAGAATCGCGTCTTGTTTGGTGTAGAATCATCCATGCATCTGAATTCGCTACAGCTTAACGATTTTGTCATCAGGCAAACCCACCAGCTTTCCATTACATTAGTCAAGGCGATAGTATATATATCATCAGGTCTCCTGTCCACCTAGTTCAAGCCATTTTTACAAAGCTTATTAAAAAGTTTTATCAATTGACTCTGTCTGCCTGTCTGGTAAAAAATATGACGCCCTATTTCTCACACACCCCTTCAAGATCACGTTCAAACTTTGCACTATTATTCAATGGCGAAGACAAGAAATGAATCAATAAAAAAAATAACCAGTCAGTCAATTTATTACTGGTAATTAATTATTTTGTCTCATACTAACAAGGGAAATTAATCCTTCAATATTCACAGATACCGCTAAATATGTACGGCTATGTTCCCTTTCTCCCACATCCATTCTCAAATCAAGTTGAAACTTTAAACAATTATTTGGTGTGCCTAACAAAACATACACAAATAAAAAAAAAAACAATTGTTCAATTAATTATTGATCATTACTTCTTTTTTTATATGTCGAATAAAGGAAATAACTTCTACAGTATTGAGAAAAATTGCTACATTTTAAACTACGTAAGTGAGTAACTAGTCAGTGACCATTGTCTGAGCAGTGTGATCTAAATGTACAAGAGAGACCAGAGAGTGGCAACAGACTGGTCACAGCAACGATAGCTGTTAATTGTCAACATTACACATGTTGGTTTCTTAATGTTTTCTTAAGTTGAGGGGTCAAACAGAGAATGCATGTTCTATTATTGGTCTAACCAAGGTTACATCTTATTTGATTAATAGAAATTTCTGTTAATAAACCCTTACGCTTTGTTTGATTGTTGTTGTTTTTTTTTGTGTGTTTTTTTTTAGTTTCATCAATATGTGGATTCCATGACAGTTTTTCATTCATTATAACACCTAGGTATTTTGCGTTTTTAGTCTGTGTTACTGGTTTGCCATGAATAAGATAAGTGGAATTAATTTGTTTTAGTTGTTTTTTTGTGTTTTTTTTTGTTATTCTTAATAACTGACATTTTCTGGGTGGAAAGACATGCTGCAATTTGATTCCCATTTCTGTAATTCATCTAATTCTCTTTGTAAAATTTCTGTGTGTTGTGTTGTTTTTATTGTTCTATATATTATGCAATCGTCTGCAAATAATGCAAATTGGTAAATCATTTATGTAAATTAAAAATAGTAGTGGACCCAAGACAGTTCCTTGAGGTACACCTGAGTTTACTGTTATTGGTGTTGATTTAGAGCCATTTATTATTACAGTTTGTTTTCTCCCTGTCAGAAAAATTTTAAACCACTGATGCAATGAACCATCAATCCAAAAATATTTTAATTTTTTAAGGAACTATAGGGGTGATCTTTGTATTTATATATACATGTATATATGTATGTATGTATGTATGTATGTATGCATGCATGCATGTATGTATGTATGTATGCATGTATGTATGTATGTATGTATGTATGTATATATATGAGTGTGTGTTTGTGTGTGTGTGTGTGTGTGTGTGTGTGTGTGTTTTTTACTATCACAAAAAAAAAGACAAAAACTTAGAATTCTAGTCGGTTCACTAATTTGGTGAGCTTGATGCATTAGGTACTGATAAATGTGACATGAACAAACCATTCCCCAGACAATAGCAGCACATTTATTGTATCTCATATCATCAAGATTTTAACTACATTATAAGAAAAGTTGTATTTAGTATTGTTAAACAAAAAGGGGCTACTGAAGTCATTTCAAGTTTATTAGTTAAGATATAATACGCCAAGGATTTAGTTGTCTACCAGCAGTCTGGTGCTACAATTCAATGGCCCTCAACAGCAGCAAGTAAGTCAGACTACGTCACTATTTGTCATTTGGCTTAGACATATTGCAGATGTGTACTTACAATGTAAAAATGCCCAGACCTACGAAGACGGAGCCACACACGAGGAAAAACAATCGTCTTGGCATTGTTCACCTTCTTGACTTCTGTCCAAACTGGTGGCTCTGTCCAAACTGGTGGCTCTGTCCAAACTGGTGGCTCTGTCCAAACTGGCGGCTCTGTCCAAACTGGTGGCTCTGTCCAAACTGGTGGCTCTGTCCAAACTGGTGGCTCTGTCCAAACTGGTGGCTCTGTCCAAACTGTTGGCTCTGTCCAAACTGGTGGCTCTGTCCAAACTGGTGGCTCTGTCCAAACTGGTGGCTCTGTATTTGGTGGTCTGTCCAAACTGGTGGCTCTGTATTTGGTGGCTCTGTCCAAACTGGTGGCTCTGTATTTGGTGGTCTGTATTTGGTGGTCTGTATTTGGTGTTCTGTCCAAACTGGTGGCTCTGTATTTGGTGGTCTGTATTTGGTGGTCTGTATTTGGTGGTCTGTCCAAACTGGTGGAATATTCTGTTGAATATTCTGAAACAATGAAAGACATTCTTTTAATGTGTTAACCTTTCGGCAAAAGTTTTAAAAACCTTATATTTAAAGCTTAACCTGAAAGACCTTATATTATAAACTTTAAAGACTAATATAATACACTTTAAAGACCTAATATTATAAACTTCAAAGACCTTGTATTAAGACATAAACTTTAAAGATCTTATAATAATAACTAAACTTTAAAGACCTTATATTAATGGCTTCAAAGATCTTCTATTAAGGACTAAACTTGAAGGCATGAATAAAACGTTCAAGAATTTAAAGTGTCACACAATGTAACAAATGTTGAGACATAACTTCACCATAACATGATGTCGTCCGCAATAGCCAACTCATTCTCCTCGTATTATTTGTAAGCGCATGCAGATGCTAAGGTACTTCAACTCAACTCGTCACAATGTTTCAAACTAAATGATGCGTTTAAAGCAAAAATTATTAACCACCACTTTGTTTCATACATCTTGCTGAATAGATGGAAACATCTGCCACATCAGCGGTGTCCGACGTTGTTTTTTTTTTTGGGGGGGGGGGGGGGGGGGAATGGTGTATATAAGTTTCCGATACATGTGTCCGCGTGTCTGTAAATGATCGTCGAGTCAGATTAGTGCCCATCCTCATAAATTGTGAGCTTGATGGGGCGGATAGCACCTCGTCACCGAGGTGTCGTAATTTGGGAACCGCTGTACTACATTAAACCTCATAATTCAGCCTTTCTCAGCTTTCAAAAATTAAGGAAAACGGGGGTTCAATTACAACAAACATTATCCATCGTAATTTAAGAGAGCTTATTGATATTGGTGATATGATCGCGAATATGAGGTGGGTTTTATGAAAATAATTTGATGGGGGAATTAAAAAGAGAAAAAAAAACAACATTCTTTATAATTCAACTGCAATGGAGTTATGGTTGGATAACTCTCGCCCACCTAGTCTTAAGGGAAGTTATATATTGATTATGTACCTTATCATTTGGGGGGTTCTTTTTTTTTTAATGCGGCACATTGTAGATATATATGATGTGAAAATTATATGTGATTTGAAAAAGAAAGAGAAACATTAATTATTTAAACGCATGTAATAAATGTATAGCATATCTTTAACATATCTATGAAAACGTTTTTAGAGTTTTGTCAAAATATTATTTTTAAAAAATTGTATTTCTTTATTAAGTATTTGCTGTCTTCTTAACTACCAATAGTGTGTGCTGCGTTACTCTCATTCTCAGTAAAAGATTGGACTTTTAAAAAAGGTTTCAACAACTCCATTTTCTGACATAAAAGTCGGAGCATTAAAGTATATAAACAAAATTTATTTTCAAGTTTTGATTTTTATTGTAATAATTTAGTATCAAAATAAAATATTACAGTGCATAATTTTGGATCTTTTCTGCAATGTTTCTGGGTTACGGGATACGTGCCCTGCCCAGCGTAACTGTAAAACTATAACCAGTTTCTCTAACCTGTCTAACTGGACATTGTTACTTTATGCCGTGTGGTCCTGCCACATGATGTCCATGATGGAACGCAAACATCTTTCCATTGCAATCAAAACACAAAAAAACTATTAGCGGCCTTTCCCCTTTCGGGGGCCACAAAAAGTGTATTCACAGTAAAAAAAAAATGACATTGCAAGTCATAACTATTCGTCGCTTTCAATTTGTGTTTTAAGAATGTCTGGAAAAAGAAAGATTTCAATTGCATGTCTGGAAAAAGAAAGATTTCAATCGCTCTTCCAAACTCCTCCCTCATTTTATTTTCGTTTCGCTCTAGGAACAAACAAATTCGAGCACATTGTGAATGAGGTTCTGTCAAAGAAGTGGAAATCCTACAAGCACATATGTATATTTATTAGGGAAGAACAAATGATACCAAAAACTTGGCCGAGGTCTGTTTATTGTTATTGTGTTTTGTTTGATTTTTTATCGAATTGCGGCTTTTACTTTGTTGGCAAGGCTAATATAGCCTACCCTACAATAAGATGGTGCGCATATGTTTAATTAGGCCAATTGATTCATTAAAACTTGTTCATGTTTGCAAATAAATGTTTTTGTGTACTACTGTAAGCCAGTGCCGTAAGCAGTGTCAAGTTTTTTTTTCCCTGTGACATCATTCGAAACCCTTTCATTCATAAAAAGATGTCTAGCCAAAATTAATTTTACTTTACATCTTCAATTAAATGTGGTGAACTATGTGTACGGACCTTTTACATCTGTATTATTTTGTTTTTCTAAACTAAATGTTTTGTATTCTAGCCATGTGTAAGGACTCTCTACAGTTGCATCTTTTGTGTCTAAACTAAAGTCCATTAAGTGGTCAAATAATAACAGTAAGACAATGTAAGAGGCTTCATATCCATTGCAGTAGGTCACGTTGCTGTAAAGTGCCAGCTGTGACCTGGGTGAATAATAGAATTGTGTTTACATTGGCATACATTTCCGGAAACTATAACTAACATGTACACAAGAGTTGTGTACAAATATAGTTCAGCTCAAACAGAAGGTACAACTATACTATATATCAAACAAAGTGTACACATATATTTCAGCTCAAACAGAAAATATAACTATATTATATATCAATAAATGATAAATGTGTACAAATATACTATATTCAAACAGAAACTATAACTATATTATAAATCAAACAATTGGTACAAATATACTTTTATTCAAACAGAAGCTATAATTATACAATTTATAAAAAGAAAAATGTACAAATATAGGCTTCTATATAAAACATAGGAACTATGATAAGGAGGGGGGGGGGTTGAGTAGGTAAGCACTGGGGTTCTGTGTTTGAATCTTGGTTAAAGACTGGGATTTTAAATTTCAGGATTTTTTAGGGCGCCCCTGAGTCCGCCCCGCTCTAATGGGTATCTGACTTTCGTTGGGGAAAGTAAAGACGGTTGGTCGTTGTGCTGGCCACGTGACACCCTGTTTTTAACCGTTGGCCAAAGAAACGGATGACTTTGACATCAACTGCCCTATAAATCTATAGATAGGTCTAAAAGGGGAACTTTACTTCATTTGTTTTAATCATAGTTTATATTATTTTACCCCATATATTAAACAGACCTGTAGAACAGTGGTCTTTAATGGGGGCGCTAACGCCCCCTGGCAGGGGGGCGTTTTCGTGAAATTGGGGAGCGATGGGAGCCAAAGGGGCGGTAGGGATGCTGGGCACAATAGAGACGGTAAGGGGGCGCTTGGCATAAAGAGGGAAAGAAGAAACTAAAGGTGCACTGAAACAAAACAAATAAAAAAATTCCAAAATTAAAGCTGGCAAACTAAATATAGACAAATTATGGTTAGCTTGCTTCTAATTTAAGAACAGAAATAACGTTAGAAATTGAGTTCGGGAATCATACTTTGAATTTTTAAATTCTTACTCTGTTACTGCGGTTTAGAGTATCTATTGTTCTTAGATCTTGGGCTTGTAAACGTTTATGATTTGATAAACAAACTTAGGTAGCGCCTTTTAAATTATAGTTAATTTTAAATAAATATGATATTGATATGTAAATGTTAATTAAAACATAGTTATGACGAACACTCAAATAAAATAATTTAACCTTTTTTTTTAAACAAAAAACATTGTTACGAAAACTGGCTGGTATGGAGATACATATTTTCATGACTTATATTGAACTGCCACTAGATACAAATATCATACATTGAATGGCGGCATTTTCAGATGAGATTATAAAACCAAGTCGGCTTCACGAACATAAAGCAAAGCAATATCCGAGAATAATGTCAGAATAGTCATGAACAATTATGAAAATCTACTATTCAAATAATATTAAAAACAAAAAACGTCAAAGCAGGTCATGATTTAGCGGCCTTTTAGAGTGCAGTTTTTCCCTATGCAAACCCAGTTGTGACCTGCATATTTTGCCGAATTTTATGCAGATACAGCCTTTGACCGCTGGCGGTCTATTTAAGCTTTCTTTCCGTCTTTTGCGTCTGTCTTCAATAATGGCTTTTCTTTGAGTCTCAAATGTTTGTCCGCAACTTTTGTGAGAGTTCTCCAACTGTCTCTCTCAGAGGCCATCTGCTGCCAGCTACTTTCGTCTTTGCTGGTGAGAGCAAAATGGCACCTGAATGGATCTTTATAGAGCTTACGGGGGGAGGGGGCACCTCTGTAACGAAGTCCTCCTCTATGCTCGCAAAGAAGATCGTCTTTGGCATGCGGTCATCTCCCATGCAGGATAAGTGTTATTGACACTATACAAATGAATAAATAAATGACTTGTTGTTCAAATTTGACTTCTCACGCTTCTGTAATACGTGTTTTTCTTAGGGGGGGGGGGCTGGCGGAGATTTGTAAGAAAAAAAATACGAAAAGGGGGCGGTAGGCTAGAAACGGTTGAAGACCACTGCTGTAGAACATGGGCGGACAAGGTATCGAAATCGGCCTAGGCATTTCTATACAGTCCGGCCCATAAATCGTATATCATATAATTGGCATGCAATAATAGGCCTACCTGTCCTCAAAATCTTTATGTTATGTTTGATAATGTATCGACAAATGTATGCATGCTTTATATAATTAAAAGAAATATATATATAGACCTCATGCTGCTTTTTAATCTCGAAGTGTGTAGGCCCATAAGAGGATGGAGCCTACTAGTACCTCTGTCTACAGATGTAGGCTATTACATTATTTCGAAAAATATATTAGATTAAATTAGTATTACACTGTAGAGTTTGATAGTGGCATCCATGCGGCCCTTTCGGTGGCCCTACCAGGCCATTTGGATACCGGGCCTCGGGCATTTGGCCGAATGCCTATATAGCCAGTTCGCCCTTGATGTAGAACTGACCCTTATACCAACAAGTAAAACTACTCCATATAGCAATTAATGTGTACAACTAGTACATATATCATTCAATGTGTACAACTTACGCATATATCATTCAATGTGTACAACTAGCACATACATCATTCAATGTGTACAACTTACGCATATATCATTCAATGTGTACAACTTACGCATATATCATTCAATGTGTACAACTAGCACATATATCCATCAGTGTGTGCAGCTACCACATACATCCATCAATGTGTACAAATGCAGATGTATCCATCAATGTGTACAACAACACCCATATATCAGAACAACATGTACAACTATTACAGTTCAATCAGAATATAAAAACTATACTCAAGATCCAGACATTTCACTATAGCACATTGAGCTCTAGGCTGCTTTTTAATTAATAATAAAACTATTTGGAAATGCTGAACAGAAATGTTAAGAAAATATTATTGAATTATTTACCTTACAGTGAAATGTCATAAATCCAAAAACTCAGCGGAATGCTACTCCCTATTGTGTGAATGTCAATGTCTGTTATTCTCCATCACAAAGACAGAACTATCTCAACACTATGTTAGCTAGAGGAGCACAGTATGATCTGCATTCAAGTGATTGTCTTCCTTGCCCCATGTCACTTCATCGAACTTGTCACTGGGTTCAGTTGATGGTTCACTTTGTAAACATGGCGTTAGTCTTAGGGCATACTTACTGTGAAGGGAATCGTCTTATCCACCATTCCAATATCTAAGTCAATTAGTAAACGTTACTTCTGCATCTTCTCACCTCTAACGAGAACTGTCTTCTCTATTCAGCAGACCAGAGTGTCTGAATCGGAGGTTGTCAAAGAGAGGGAGGGGAGGTGAGAATGGAGGGGTGGAGCTTTGTGGTCGGGTGCCTCGCGCTGTCACGACATCGACACACCGCGTTTAGTGTACCATGTAGCAGAACTGATATATGATGTTCTTACTTCTGAAATTGACGTCTGTAGCATACAATAATAATAAGGCTTGTCTTCGAGACCGAAGATTAGTGAGGAATGCAGTATTTCCCGCAGCCCAAGTTGTGACCTACATATTTTGCCACATCCAGGGCAAGCATAATCATTGTCCGCAGGTGGTCGATTTAGATTTTCTTTTCGCCGTCTGTCCTCGGCAGCGGATTTCCTTTTAATCTCAAATGTGTATCCCGCGGCCTTCGTGAGTGACCCCCAGCTGTCTCGTTTGGAGGCCGCTTGCAACCAGGTGCTCTCTTTGAAGCGTTTTCGTGTGGCGCCTCTGTTACATCGACCACCTTTTAGCTCACCAAATTATACAGCACAGAAAGAACAGAAATAGTTGTAGTTTTTTTTTAATCGGTCCCTTAATTATTATTTTAAATTGTAATGAATACTAAATACACATTCCTATACTGTACATATTCGTTCAATACCTACTTGAAATACATTCTATTTAAAGAACGTTGTGTCTTACCTTTGCATGGGGCGGTCTTAGGAAGAAGGGAAATTACTGAAACTTAATAATAACAGAAATACACTATATCAATTGTTTCCATTGAGTCCCATAGACGCACCATTTTAATTAACGAAGAGAACTTTCAAAAATGTTAATGATATATGTAGTCAAGCAGCACGCTAGGATTATTAAAAGTTGTCAAAAGTATTTTTTTCTCGACAAAAACAAAAGTTTTTAGTAGAAGGAATTCAAAAGATGAAGGACCCCAACCAAAGCCCACACTGTTGTAACAGATCAAAATAGTTCTTAGTTTCTTATTCTATATACAATAACTGAATTTAAAATTATCATCTTGTGCCATCAGAGCATGGAACGGGTTGTCTGAATTAGCCAGAACAAAACTATTCAGGTCTCTAAGTAACATGCACGACAAGATTGAGACATGGATATGCGTAGGGCGTAGGGCGTAATTATCTTCTTTTCCGAAAAATACGTGTTATTAGAAAATGAAGAATAAACAATAACTTGTAGGCCTACACCTTAATCAATAAAAAAAAATAATAATGATAATAATCTTAATTAAGCATAGGAAATTTGTCTTAATATTTTTGCATTACACCAAACAAAACATTGACTAAAGAAAACCAAAATATACATTCACAACAGACTCACTCATAATTTACATGCAAAAAGTTTATATCAGAAATGTTACCAAACACAGCCTCGCATATAAGATATTCTCTTGGCATGAAGTACTATTGCCACGAGTCAGTATCACACAGTACAGCCTCACAGAGAAACTCCATGAATGGCGCCTCATTCAGAATATAAACTGTCTCGTTAAGCTCAACATAACACATAACTGCAGCCTCTCATGGCCTGAAACAAAGTAATATTTAGTACAACCTAACATATACAAACAGCCTCAACAATACAACACCACAATAACATACAGCCTCACAAAGAGCAATGTCACCCAGATTATGTATAGCATCATATAGTTATCTAACATAAAACCTTCATACTCAAAGCCGTCACTAACATGGATTTTCATATGATGATGATGATTAATGAATAAGCGTATTGTTGTTGTATTGTTGTTGTATTGTTGTTTGTTGCAGGTTTTGTTGCAGTTGTAGTTTTCTGTATTTTTGTAGTTGCAGCCCTATTACCGGATATTTCAAATTTCTTTCACGGCCATTCTCACAGAGCATCAGTTGAGAAGTTATATAAGTCGCATCATTCCCTATCAAAGTAAATCTGCGCATACCATTTCGCGCATGCAGAAGTACACTGTCAGACTTTCGCTTCAGCCATCAATGAACTCACTTATCGAGCGACAGTGTGCCAAGCAACATTTTACCTTGTTCAGCCTGGAGACGAAGCATTCAATGCAAATGTCAGACAGAGCGTGGAACACGCGTAACATAAGTGAATGTCAAATCGATGGTTAGCCGTCATTTGTTGTTGTTTTTGTTTTAAACTTAGACACCGAAATCTACACTACAAAACAAAGACCTTAACTTCTGACACCATCTTTAACTCTTAAACTTACTATATAATCCTAATAATATTGTTACGTCGACAAACTTCTTTCCCTAATCTCGTTGTTAACTCAGTCGTAAACAACTTAACGCGTTAACATAAAACAAAATAGCTTGAACTAAATATTCACTTGGCGATAAATAAAAAGAATTTTAAAAAACAAAACAAAAGCAAAGATAAAAATGTAGATTTAAAAAAACACAATGGCTGCCTGTTTGCGTGATATGGATGGTTGACTGGCCGTGTGTTTTGTTGATGTTTGACTAGTCGTGTGTTTGTGGATGGTCGACTGGTCGTGTGTTTTGTGGATGGTTGACTAGTCGTGTGTTTGTGGATGGTTGACTGGTCGTGTGTTTGTGGATGGTTGACTGGCCGTGTGTTTTGTTGATGTTTGACTAGTCGTGTGTTTGTGGATGGTCGACTGGTCGTGTGTTTTGTGGATGGTTGACTAGTCGTGTGTTTGTGGATGGTTGACTGGTCGTGTGTTTTGTTGATGTTTGACTAGTCGTGTGTTTGTGGATGGTCGACTGGTCGTGTGTTTTGTGGATGTATGACTAGTCGTGTGTTTGTGGATGTTTGACTAGTCGTGTGTTTGTGGATGGTTGACTGGTCGTGTGTTTTGTGGATGTATGACTGGTCGTGTGTTTGTGGATGTTTGACTAGTCGTGTGTTTTGTGGATGGTTGACTAGTCGTGTGTTTTGTGGATGTATGACATGTCGTGTGTTTGTGGATGTTTGACTGGTCGTGTGTTTGTGGATGGTTGACTAGTCGTGTGTTTTGTGGATGTATGACTAGTCGTGTGTTTTGTGGATGTATGACTGGTCGTGTGTTTGTGGATGGTTGACTGGTCGTGTGTTTTGTGGATGTTTGACTAGTCGTGTGTTTTGTGGATGTATGACTGGTCGTGTGTTTGTGGATGTTTGACTAGTCGTGTGTTTGTGGATGGTTGACTTGATCGTGTGTTTTGTGGATGTATGACTAGTCGTGTGTTTGTGGATGTTTGACTAGTCGTGTGTTTGTGGATGTTTGACTAGTCGTGTGTTTTGTGGATGGTTGACTAGTCGTGTGTTTTGTGGATGTATGACTGGACGTGTGTTTGTGGATGTTTGACTAGTCGTGTGTTTGTGGATGGTTGACTGGTCGTGTGTTTTGTGGATGTATGACTTGTCGTGTGTTTGTGGATGTTTGACTAGTCGTGTGTTTTGTGGATGGTTGACTAGTCGTGTGTTTTGTGGATGTATGACTGGACGTGTGTTTGTGGATGTTTGACTAGTCGTGTGTTTGTGGATGGTTGACTAGTCGTGTGTTTTGTGGATGTATGACTGGTCGTGTGTTTGTGGATGGTTGACTAGTCGTGTGTTTTGTGGATGTATGACTAGTCGTGTGTTTTGTGGATGTATGACTGGTTGTGTGTTTGTGGATGGTTGACTGGTCGTGTGTTTTGTGGATGTTTGACTAGTCGTGTGTTTTGTGGATGTTTGACTAGTCGTGTGTTTGTGGATGGTTGACTTGGTCGTGTGTTTTGTGGATGTATGACTAGTCGTGTGTTTGTGGATGTTTGACTAGTCGTGTGTTTGTGGATGTTTGACTAGTCGTGTGTTTGTGGATGGTTGACTGGTCGTGTGTTTTGTGGATGTATGACTTGTCGTGTGTTTGTGGATGTTTGACTAGTCGTGTGTTTTGTGGATGGTTGACTAGTCGTGTGTTTTGTGGATGTATGACTGGACGTGTGTTTGTGGATGTTTGACTAGTCGTGTGTTTGTGGATGGTTGACTAGTCGTGTGTTTTGTGGATGTATGACTCGTCGTGTATTTGTGGATGTTTGACTAGTCGTGTGTTTGTGGATGGTTGACTGGTCGTGTGTTTTGTGGTCTTGTGTTTGTAGATGGTTGACTTGCCGTGTGTTTGTGGATGGTTGACTTGCCGTGTGTTTGTGGATGGTTGACTTGCTGTGTGTTTGTGGATAATTGACTGGTCGTGTGTCTGTTGATGGCTGTCTGGCCGTATGATATGGATGACTGTCTCTTCGTATGGTATTTATAACGCCTGATGGTGTGACTTACGCTTCGGAACTTCTTCTTCATGGTTTAAAGTTTCAAACCTGTCCATTTTAGTTGCATAATTTGTTCGTTGTAAACAAGGTTCCTGGTTAGGTCGACAGCTCAGTGGTTACTCGTAAAAAAATATTTATTTTTAAATACACATAACGAACATTGTTATCACAATTAGCATAATCAATAACAAAAACATCATTCTAAACATCATCTTTTACATTCGAACATCATCTTAATCATCAAAAGTATCGACATGGTAGCAATTATTCTCATTATCATTATTTTCCAACCTCTATTGTTAAGATCAGTTTCTTTGGCCATCGGTTAACGAGCCCGCCAGCACAACGACCGACCGCCTTTACTTTCCCCAACTAAAGTTAGGTACCCATTAGAGTTGGATGGGGCGCCCTAAAAATCCCAAAATTCAAAATCCCAGTCTTCAACGAGATTCGAACCCAGGATCCCAGGTTTGGAAGCTAAGCACTTAGCCACTCAGCCACCACGCCCCCTTCTTGTATGTCTAATAACTATAAATAGCATGCTTTATCTGGTGTTCAAATTAATGTTAATGTATAAGCCGCTTTTAGGTTTGTGCAAAATGTCCGTCTGTCCGTCAGTCCGTCTGTCACACTCATATCTCAAAAACAAGAAGAGAAATGAAAAATCATATTTCATCATGAGTTGTGGCTTGCAAAGTTTATGCGCAACGGCTACTTTTTGTTTTCTAAAAGCAAACCGTTTTGTTTTTAAAATTAATTATTCAAGCAATGTTTTTAATAAAAAATAAACCACTTCTAAAACAAATGTAAGGGAGATTTTGTTAACAATATGTTTACAACAAAAAGATAATTTGTGTGTATTTTTTTTGTATCATTTATTCATACTTACCGTAAAATGGGGTGACTTTGCTTCAAGGGATGACTTTGCCTACTCAATACTAAAAATATGAAAAGCTTTAAAAACGTTTTACCGGCATTGCTTTACATGAATTTTTATTTAATTATAAAAGACTATAGGTTAGTGTTTAGAAATGATACTTCCTTTCTTCTGTAAGTAGCAGAACATGGCAGATACACGTTTTTGAATCAGGACCTTCAATTTCAGCTGTTTTAGGTGAGATGCAACTTTAATTTAGATATAACATAATGTTAGCAAATAAAATGAACTTTAGCCTTTTTTATATGTTAATTGGTTTACAATTATAAGAAGAAGAATTTCTTAACAGGCTATATGCCTAAGTTAGAGGCAAAGTCACCCCCTTATATGTGTTTTTTCTTTCAGATAATCATGTCTGCAGTGTCCAATAAGAAGCTGGGCTGACATAAACATAAAGATAATGATGTAGAAACTTTATTAAAGCTATGCAAGAGTGAAAACACAAACAGGGATGAGCAGAAATTCAGCTGGTAATGAGAGAAGATTGCAAAGAACAAATATTTCTGTTTGGGCTATTCGGCGAGATTGTCGCAAGAAGGCAACATCCTTCACAGCCAACATTCTCAACATCAGCTATGTTCCAAGTGAATGAAAAAAGATGAAAATAATGCTACTACCATTGAAGCACTTATATTCCAGCAGTGGGGAAATAAATTCTGGGTCAGATGAGTGGGAACGTCAACCACGAACAAAGAATTTGTCGATAAATGTCTTTGATTTGAACTGTTTACTTTGGGAGGAAGAAGTGCATTAAACAGCTACAATTTTGTGATGCCTTTTATTGACTCTTTATTCGGCTTAAACATTAGTCAAAGCAAGACTAAGATACTAGTCCAGAACACAAACACTGCACCTCAAGTAAACATTAATGGCCAACCACTAGAAATTGTGGATCACTTTTGCTTTCTCGGATCAATCATATCCAACAACACTCTACTGGATAAAGACATTAACGACAGGATAGCCAAAGCAATGGCCACCATGTCACGGTTGCAGGAAAAGAGTGTGGGACAACAAATGTCTTCCACCTCCGATGCCTAAGGCGGATCTTTAAAATAAGGAAGTGCTAAGAAGAGCAGGGTACCAGGACATCCGCTCTGTTATGAGCAGCAGACGCCTTGGCTGGCTTGGCCAAGTTCGTAGAATGCCAATAGGTCGACTTCCACAAGATATTCTGTATGGCGATCTAATAGAAGGCAGGAGAGCCGCTGGTCGCTCACTCTTACGTTATACGGATGTATGTATACAAACGCGACATGAAGCTTTTCAAAATCGACACTAGCAGCTGGGAAAAAGTAGCGCTGGATAGATCTACATGGAGAGAGAGCATAAAGGAAGGGTCTCGGATTGCAGATGTCATACACAACAGAAGCAGAAAGAAGGGTGAAAATGCAACGGCACCTGGTGATCACTTATGCCCAACCTGCGATCGCAGCTGTGTATCAAGGATTGGCCTCTTTAGTCACACAAGAAGTTGCAAAGGGAAAAGATCGTCTCTCGAGGCGTAAAATGCCACAGACAGAATTCAAAAATGGTGTCTTAATCTTAGAAACGAGTTTTTCTGTTCTATTTACTTCTCAAATACATTTATTAAGAAAATAAAGTTCCAAGGCAAAGTCACCCCATATTTCCATTTTTGAAAAAAAATGGCGTTTAAGCTAGCCCCCAAAAGAGTATTTTCCCTATAATGTACTGACTTTATTTAATGTTTTTATTAAAGTACAGGCATCCACTCTGTAGAAAAACAAGATTATAGTAGTTCAAGTGTTCTTTAAATATGGGAAAATTAAGTTGGAAGTTTCACGGTACACTAATTACTGAAAGAAAAATAAAACATTTATGCATTGTTTATAAAGGCTAAAAAGGCATTTTGTATGTAAAACTTTTACGACATAATTTAAAATCGATTTTCAATGCAATGACTTTTGTTCAGTGGCGTGTCGTCCGTAGCCACATACTTTAAATTAGTCTCCTCAAATTTTTTTTAAATAATTAGATTTTTTAGTACCCCCGTTAGGGTAGAAGTTACGTACTTTTTATGCGTTTCGTCTGTCGACCTGTCTGTCCGTCATGTTTCGCAAAAAAAAAGTTTATTGCAGATCTGATTTCATCTTTAATATTCCTTCGAGAACATCACACTATTTTTTTTATAATAGGTTGTTCCGCATTGCTTTGTGAAAAGCAAATTAATGCAAACCAATGTTCGCTATTGCTCTTATAAATTTTCTCGCAAAATCTCATGATAAAAAATAACTCGTTCCGGGTTTTTTAAAAATAAATAACATATAAACACTAATGGAAATCTCTTTACTGACATATTTAATTACCTTTAAACTGTTCCGGATATTGTTTTCTAAAATAATTACATCAAATGATTGTTTGAAATCGCACTTCTGACTTATGTTACACTTAATATTTTGGGGGAATACATTTCTATTTCAGTTCTGTAAGATTTATTTCCCTTAATCACTATTTACAAAAAAAATTAATTACCGTTGTTAATGAAATAATTTGTTAATGTCTGTATTGATTGATAGGAAGTTAGGAACAATACATATTTTTGCAAGGTTTCAACTTGATCCGAGAATGTGAAGTTGGAAAAATATCGTGTACAAGTTTGTACCAGACAGACAGACAAACAGACAGAGTAAGTTGATATAAGTTTTCTAAAAATATACAACAGAAAAAGGCACACTTTTATGTACTTCTATGTACTCCTATTTTTATGGACTCTGAAGTTCTTCAATGTACTGCTATGTATTGAATCTGAAGTACTTCTATGTACTGCTATGTATTGAATCTGAAGTACTTCTATGTACTGCTATGTATTGAATCTGAAGTACTTCTATGTACTCCTATGTATATGATTTTGTATTGCGGGAAAGCGTCAGCCGTGAAATAATTTATCGAGAAAAGGAAGCTGTATTTGAAATCTTGTTTTTTTTTCGACTATGATAAATTATTACTTTCGTATTATGGGTCCCTTGTGGAACCTTATTGACGCTTTGGGATGGTCCCGCGTTTGAATCCTGCCAACCGCAATCCTCCAACTTCCTGCGGAAAGTCTGGGCTAGGATGTAATAAACTTTAATCTCCAACATTACACAAAAACAAAAACAACCCTCATGGGCGTTAGGTTCTTTACACAGAAACACCTGGTCACACCTGGTGACTGGAAGGCTGTAAAATAAAATACTCACGTCAGTGAATGTCAATACACATTACCTCGACGTGAATAGTGTTACAAAAGTTTGTCCATCTCGAAGGGGTGGGGACACATGTGGATAAATTTGCATATGTTAGAATATAAATATGTTTGGTACGTTGTAAAAAAAAAAGGAAACTCTTCTGTGGTCTGTGAGATGTTAAGTTTAAATATTTCTATGGCAAATGTTTACCATAGCGTTGTGTGGCCTGTACAGGCAACTATTCTTCCTTACCTACTCCAGCATGGGGAACTAAGCCAGGGCTTAAGGAACTCAAACCGCTTGACTTTAGCTTCCCTACCTATCATGAGGGCTTGAGTTTGAATCCCGACTGAGTTTGCTGAGAATCTAAAGGCTGCAAGGAAAATTTATCCAAGATACCTCCCCCCCCCCCCACTAGACCACAAGAGCTAGGACCAAGCACACTGTAAGTATTAAAACTGCGTTACATAAAAGCTATTAAATAAAACATCTTTCCACTCGTTCAGTTATTTCCCCTCATACAAATCTTCTAACTCATACAACTCATACAAATCTTCTAACTCATACAACTCATACAAATCTTCTAACTCATACAACTCATACAAATCTTCTAACTCATACAACTCATACAAATCTTCTAACTCATACAACTCATACAAATCTTCTAACTCATACAACTCATACAAATCTTCTAACTCATACAACTCATACAAATCTTCTAACTCATACAACTCATACAAATCTTCTAACTCATACAACTCATACAAATCTTCTAACTCATACAACTCATACAAATCTTCTAACTCATACAACTCATACAAATCTTTCTACTCGTTTAAAGCTTTAAACTAATTTCAACACACTCTAATCTTTCAACTCATTCAAATCGTCCAACTCATTCGGATCTTTCAGTTCATTTAAATTGTTCAGCTCATACAAATCTTTTAGCTTATTAAAAAGTTTTAGCTCATTTAAATTTTTCAGATCATTCCAATCTTTTAGCTCATTCAAATTTTTCAGATCATTCAAATGTGGAAATCGTGGTCGAGAGGCAAAGTGCACTTGAACTTGGCTATCTAGAAGGGGGCTCGAGGTTCGACACCTGACTCGGGCAGAGTTGCATTTACTGAGCACGGAAAACAACTCCAAGATACCCCCCCTCCACTGTTCCACAAATGAGATTTGACCAAAGCGCTCTGAGCATGCTAAAAGCATGAAAGTAGCGCTATATAAAAACTATTATTGAATCTTTCAACTCTTTCAAATCGTTCAGATAATTCAAATCCAGAAGAAATGATGAAACTAATCTATATATATAATTCTCTTCTTCCCTAAACAGGTTAAACGAGAAGTAAAGGAAAGATCACTCTCTTATTTCTGCGGATAGTCACTCCACAACAACAACAAAAAAAAAAAAGTAAAGGGGGGGGGGGAGAGAACACGTTTTCACAGCTCGCTACGGATGGCTGCGCGCTGTCAAACCATAGCCCACCCACCCTCTTCGTTCTGCGGGAGGCTAGGAAGTCAACTATCGTCAGCTCTGAAGGAACATCCGAAACATGCAAAACATTTTACAAACACTAAATAGCAGGGCCGCACTTAAGCATTGTGGGGTCCTATTCGAAACGGATTTCGCGGGGCCAAGTTTGGGTAGGGCGAATAATAAGTGAAATTTAAGAGTTTGTATTAGAAAATAAATTCGTCTATGCATTTTACTCATTCTTTACTACGTACAGATTTACTTTAAGAGCCTTGCGTGTAGCAAAGTCATACAATATATCATAATAATTCTGTTTCCTACATAGATCCCGCTCAATAGCAAGAATTACCAAATGTTACAATCTATCTTTGAGAATTGTTGACCTCAAGTAATTCTTCATTAGTTTGAGACGCGAGAAGCTTCTTTCACCTGATTACACAGTTATGGCTAATGCATAATTTTCCATATAGAATGACACCTCAAAATGACAATTTTTTCTATATATGTCCGTATATTTTAAGGACTTTTTCGTATAATTTGCAATTTCGGGAGACTTCCAGGAGTTCTTGGTAAATCGACAAGAGGGCGCGGGAAATCTGTTTTAATTTATGAAATAGTTTAATTTAATAATTTATACACCTTGAATTAGCGCGGTCGCCTAGGTTGCAGTGGCATAAGACCGGCCCTGCAAAATAGCGGCGTATGCTACGCCGCCGGTCGACCAATAGTGAATAAAATATATTAGAAATGGACACGCTCTCATCCGAATCTGTTGGGCGATGGGAGGGGGGGGGGAGAGAGAAAGGCATAGTTATTTTAGTTTTACAAAGGCAAGCAACTGACTTGATGTCAACTTTGAGTCTCGACAATATTTGTTTATAGGACTTAGAGAACCTATTCGAAGTCAAGTTTATAAAAAGAACTCTCCACTTTCTATGCACAATTACTTAATTTCACTTGTCTGTCTGTCTTTCCGTCTGTCCAGTAGGCACCAATAGGATTCGAAGGTTACACCAAGAAGTAGAATGGTGAAGACAGGTTACACGCTCGGCCACTCTTCCATCTGCCACACATGGTTAATTTTTTTAAAAAAGTTATTTGTGTGATCCATGAATAAAATTCCTTTATTTTATTATGTTTAACGCAAAATATGTAGGTCACAGCTGGGGCTCCGTAGCCACGGAAATTTTGCATTCCTCATTAATGTTCAGACTCGACGACAAGCCTTAGTATTATTACGTTTACAGCTTTTTCCGTTTTTAAATGGACTCAATTAAAAGGGATTTTTTAAATGTATTTTATGTATTGTGTTAGGTTTTTAGTAAGCTTTAGAACCATAGATCCTTTCACTATTTCTTGTTATCTTGTCTTTAGGCAGGGGGGGCGTAGTGGCTGAAGGTTAAAGCGCTTCGCTTCCAAACCGAGAGATCTCGGGTTCGAATCTCGGTGAAGACTGATTTTAACTTTAGGAAAAATTAGGATTCTGCTGAGTCCACCCAAATCTGTTGGCCACCAGACATTAGTTCGGGAAAGTAAATACGGTTGATCATTGAGCTGGACACATGATATCATCGTTAACCAAAGACCATAGAAACAAAGTACCTTTACATCAAGGTCTGAAAGGGGACATTGTTGTCTTTAGGCGTATTAACTAGAAGAAAGCCCGAAATCTAACTTTTCTTTTATTAACAAACTATCTACTACCCCTGCTTCGATGCGGTTGAAATAATTGGTATAGGTTTGTTTTGCCCGCAAGACTTTTCTATCTTTCAATGTAATGAACAAATTTACAAACTTTTTTTTCATTTTGTATCTTCCTCAATCGAATGGCCAGCTACCCGCTTATTTAGACTAATCACAAATACAGTTTTGGCCCATCAGTTGTAGGACAAATGAAAAAAAAAGCCATTCTCGAACAGCCCGCAATTTTACGCCTAACGCCCCCACGACACACACACGCACACGCACACACTTTATTTGTGAATTCTCAATGAAAATACCCTTCTCAACCATATTATTTTTTTGGCTTTTTGCATATTTCAATGGAACTTCATTCTTTACACACAGACACACATACAAACACTCATAACACACACTTCTTGAATTTCAGAAGAGTTTAAATGGCAAACTTCTGGCTTGTTTGATCTGGAACATTTTTTTTAGTTTTACAGTGGAACAGTCAGTATTAGAATGACATCTCCACATATACTGGCATTTTTTGGCTTTAAATTCTAATCCTTAAGAGAGACGAAATTTTCATCACTATGACTAGAAAAACTTTTTTTTCGTATCTCTCAATCAAAAAGACCAGCTATACAACGTAACGATTAGTAAACTAATGTTTTTGTTTGATTATACACATTCGCTTAATTATAATTGATATCTAATTATTAAGAAATCTATGTTTTATTTTTATTTTCTCTTTATTTTTTGCACCCCAAATCTAGTTCTAAAAATCAAGACGTTGACGGAAGTGATTAAAAATTCGAGCTACAAAAGAAGGAGCAAAGTGACCTTACGTGTTTGATATGCACTTTAGGGCGTATTGATTCCAACAACTTGGGTTTGTCGGCGTTATCACACAGACTTAGGAAAAAAGATTAAGTTGGTTGGTCATTAAGACGTCGACTTAAAAATGGGGGATTTCTAAACTTTAAAATAATTTAAACCACCCCTTAAAACATTAAAATAATGTGAACTTAAATGCTATTTAAACAAAAGTTATAAGTTTATAAAAAAACGATCTAAAACACGGAACAATTATTAAATCAATAGAATCTATAACATGACATTAAATCAATAGAATCTATAACATGACATTAAATCAATAGAATCTATAACATGACATTAAATAATTAAAAAAAGACAAGTTACTTTTCAGTCAGATGACTAGCTGGTCGGGTGGTAGGCGCTCCTGTCCCACCGCCATTTCCTGTCGGGAGGGGAGAGATGGGATGTATTTTCTTGCCATCCTGAAGGAACACATGAAACATGTAAATACACAAAATGCCTGTAAATACGCAAAATGCTATCAATTATTTTTATAACGCTTTTATCAACTTTTTATCCTGTCAGGTAAAAAGTTTGTACAGGTTATACCTCCCACATCCAATGTCGGATCAAACTGAAATTTTGCACAAATATTTATTTCTTTTACCCGACAAGACAAGATTCAATTTGAAAAATTAACCAATTAGCTAATAAACTATAGGTAATTATATTTTGGGTCAGAGTTAGGGTTATGACCCACGTAAAACACTCACACTCCCCCCCCGTCCCGTCCCGCATATTGTTAAGCACGCCTCTGACTAATGCTTCCTTCTTTTGCTTCTATGTGGAATGATTGCGGTACATCGCCGGTGGTGTTGTAATATAATCATAACGTTTCTTTCTATACAAATCAATATTACTATAAAAACAGGTGATAACGTTTCAGACTTAATTTTGACGACATGACTTACGTAGCATTCGTTATCTCTTTATAACCTTGGAACTCGACATTTTGCAGGTTAATATGACATGACCTGATAACGCGATAGGATTGGTCACATCATGTTTGTCTTTGTTCTGTGTTTGGGCGTTTCTTACAAAAAAAAATGTTGATATTGTTCTTTGTTTCTCATAGCATGAACCCGGCTCTTTTAATTGCCGTCAGTTACTTTGAACTGACAAGGTAGCAGGTTAATCATTTTACTCGGAGTTCACACATATAGAAAACTTTATCTAATACAATTCCAAGAAAAACACAGGAGTGAAATATAGTTCATGTACTCTATACTAGGGCAAAATCATATAGTAACTATCTTTCCAAGTATCATTTGTGCATAGAACAAGAACCTTGAGTCAACCAGGAAAAGATATGACTAGAAAGAGTTGAAGTCTCAATTGAACAGAACTGACTACATTCACAAAGCCGGATTCAAGTACAATTTTTTGAAACCTTTTTATAAAAATACACTTTTTAACACGTATCAATAAAAATAGTGATATCTAATAGTGAGCTATATTTTATTAAAAAGAAATAGAGTGCATGTACATTTTATCTAATTTTACTACTATTTTTTAAAAAGTTACAATTATTTAAAACGCAATTTTTGTAATAAAAAAACAACAAGGTTACAAAGACAGTTTGTGTGGAAACACAAACTCAAAATCGGCCCCCGAAGTGGTCCACCCAGAGTCTTCACCAGGATTTGAACACGGGACTTCCGGTTCCAAGTGCTTTACCCTTCAGCCACAGCATCTCCATATATTCATTTAGCGTACACTTATATTTTTTAAAATAATAATTATTAACCTTATCCATGCATTCAAAATTAATAACATATTACAAGTAATAAAGAGAAACTAAAAAAGATTTATTCTTCTGACAAAATTAGATCAATTGGCAACACGAAAAAAAATCATTCTACTATTGTGTACAAATGACTTAACAAGAATTGCCCCTCGCTAATAAAAATTAATATCTCCATCGTCATTTGTCATACAAACTAGACATAGATCTAGCTAGATCTAGACCTAGTTTTAGATCTAAATGTAGATTCAAGATCTAAGTCCAGGTCTAGAACTAGATCTAAGTCTACAATAATCTAGATCTAAGTCTAGATCTAAGTCTAGATCTAGATCTAGAGCCAGATATGGAATCTTGATATAAAATCTACTATATCTAGACTAGAACTCGTATGAATTTACTAGACCTAGGCCAATGTTATGATCATGAATAATAGGCCTTTTGTTACCGGGTAAGGGTGTACTAGTAACTATGCTGTTCGTATCCGACTCATTTCTTAATGTGATACTATTGTTTACATAGTAAATAAATCTGCACCACTAAGCTGTCAGACGATACGCTGAAAGACACAAAAATAAAGGCACATTCCTCGTCCCATATGCTAGGACAAATTTGTACAAATACTCCTTTTTCCTTAGTGCTATTAGAGCATGGAATGGGTTGCCTGAGCTAGCCAGGAAAACCATTGACTTGGCAGAATTTAAGTCATTGGTTAATATGCATGACTAAATGCATGACGCGTAGGACGTAATCATCTTCTTTTTTGAAGTAACGTCTGTATTATATAAGATAAGATAAGAAGATAAGTTATTGCGTTAATAATTGTTTTGTTTTCAAATTATTAATACATTTATAATATATATATATATATATATATATATATATATATATATATATATATATATATATATATATATACTATGAATATATCTAGATTTGGGCTATATTTAGTCTTATTTAGACTGTCAAGTGTAGGCCCCTATAATGAGGGTATGTCAAAACTGCGCGCCATAAAAGTAGTTTGTTATTTTTTAAGCTTATAACTAAAACGAACTTTGTATCAAAATTATTTTTTTAAAAACAACATTTGAATCAGTATTCTATTCAATGAGTTAGTTAATAAATGGAAAATATATTTTATAGTGATCCATTCCATTGACACTTTTACCATTGAGACCTTAGATGCAATTTCTTTATACCAATGCGCGAATCTATGAATGAAGCTTGAGTTATTAATGAAAAGTCACTGACCTTTTTAAAAAAAAGTTACTTCCCCTGAAGTTTATCATTGAAAAGTGGTGTAATTTTTTGAAAAATCTGCTTGCATATATAATTTTAAATACTTTAAAAATTAGATGGTTCACTTTCGCAAAAGGAAAAAGTATCTTTTGCCTCATTACTTTAAATGATCTAAATTATCATGATTTTCATTTACTCTTCTAGTTTCTGAGATCTAAACGGGACGGACAGACAGGCCACACAAAACTAATAGCGTCTTTCCCCCTTTTGGGGGCCGCTAAAAATGTATTTGTGTGGTTTTGATTCTGTTCAAAATCTTTTTTGTGGAGGCCCCTATTTTGTGAATATCCCGAGGCTGTATCTCCAGCCTGCCTTGCTTTTAAATCCGGCCCTACATATTTGTATTGCTTTTTTTCTTTTATTTTTTAAAGAAACGTCTGATAAGGTATAATATAAGCTGAATAGTTAAATGGCCTCCTTCAGTCGCGAAGCGACTATGGATCAAGGCAACAGAGGTTTGAATTCAGAGTTTTCCTTCTCCTAGGTGGGTAGCCAGCCATGGCTAACGAGCCCTCCTGCCCGAAGCTGACTGGTTAAGGCGCCAGTCACTCGCCTTCGCCCCTTCTCCTGGGAGTAAGAACAGTTGCGCCGGACTCAATATCTGAGCCACACGTGAAGGCCAGGAGTTGGACTGGTTGCCAGAGGCTATTTGAGACGTATGCCATTTGGAAGCATTTTATAGGTAGTGGAGTGCTTACATCCATTACCACTTCCGGCAATGACAACATTGAGGAACCTGAATATTTACTTAGTAACAAAGTAAATGTCAAATTAAGATAGTTACCATGTTTGTAACAACATCCATCAATGAACTGTACTTTCTGACGAAAGACAAGCTGTGCCTTATCCCTGTAAATGTTTGACAGGAATTGAATTAGATGGAAGTACTACTCTTTCTCTCGATTTCTCTCTGTCTGTGTCACACTCTCTCTCTCTGTCTCTCTGTGTCACTCTGTCGTAGCCTTCCTATCTCATATTTGTATTCTATTTAAATTTACAAATATATAGGGCACATACGGCTAACAGTGAATACATCTCGAAAAACAACAACATATATCTACATATACCCATATATCTCAATACTTTTTTGATATTAAAGAAATTTAATTAATTACCATAAGTGAATTTTTTAATTGATTCATATTTTGTTTGGAACAATGAATAATTGTGCAAAGTTTCAACTTGATCCGAAAATGGGCTTTGCAAAAAAAAAAATCGACAATTAAATAGACTTGGCGCCCTAGTGTGTTGTATTGTGTCCTGTTTTTCCGTCTTGACGAAAGTACAATATTTGCGCCTACACCCTTACACCCGGCGCCCAAACACATCCCCTGTACCGTCACCAGATGAAGCGGTGGAAACTGAGGAGCAGTGAACTGGAAATAACCCCCCCCCCTCATTTACAAAATGATTTGAAAGAGTACTTGTCTAACGTGAACCTACGTGTCCAACCTGCTCAGCGGGTTAGTTATTTTCAAATTCTTTAGTTTTCAGAATAGCAATATCTAAACGTATCCAAGTGAGACGATGTTTCATTAAGAATTGAGTTGTTTGAAAAAACTTACATAAAGTTTGTCATCAGGGCCGGATTTAAAAGGGGGCAGGCGGGGCTATTTCCCAGGGAACTCCACAATAGGGAATAAATCCATATTTTGACGGGCCGACAATTTTATGTTCTTATTTATTTATATTTCTGTCGTGTGCATTTTTTTTTTACCGACAATACTTTACATCTTTCAGTTGGCAACACTGTCTTTGTTAAGAAGTGTCCTTTTATAGTGTGCTCGTAATATACAATAGTAGCTCCAACATTGCGTAAAGCCTAAGAAATTAAATTTTGTGTTACTAAAATATGCATTTTTTATAAAGTACTCTCTCTTTTTTTTACAATAATAATAATAATAATAATAACCTCACTTTTAAAAAGTAAAATGTATAAATTTTGCTCTGCCCATTTGCTATTAGCAGAGGAACAACAAGGTTGCATTGAGGAGTCGAATAAATGGGCTGTAAATTACAGCTAACTATAGATGATATAATATTGCACTAAGCTAGTAGGAGAAAAAGAAATCTACACATGTGTTACATCGACTACAAAAAACTTTCGATTCAGTTCCGCATGATTGGCTATTAAAAACCCTGGATATTCATAGAATCAACCCAAGAAAAAAACAACTATTGAAAGTCTGTATGAATAATTTGAAAATAAATCTGCACCTTAATAGTGATAAACTAGGTTCTGTGCATATAAGAAGAGGTATATACCAGGCCGACTCACTATCTCCACTCTGGTTCTGCCTAGCGATTAATAATAATAATATCTTCATTACTCCAAGACTCTACAAACGGTTTTAGGGTTGACACTAAATGTACAAAATGTGTGTCCCACTTATTATACATGGATGATCTAAATCTATATGCAGAAACCGAGCAAAAATTACACACCTTAACCAAAACAGTAAAACGCTTTAGTGAAGATATCTGTATGTCTTTTGGCCTAGATAAGTGTGGCATCATAAGCATTAAAAAGGGCAAGGAAAGGAACACCAACATTGCATTTGAAGGCATCGAGGAATTGAACTCTGCCTCTCTTTATAAATATCTTGGAATAAACCAGAATGCCAAGATAAACCATAAGAAATTAAAAGAGGACTTTCTTGGTAAATATATGCAAAGAGTTAATAAAATCCTCAACACCAAACTATCTGGCAGTAATCTCATCACTGCAATAAACAGCTGGGCCGTCCCAGTGCTCCTTTACACGTTCGGTGTGATCAAATTGACTGACACAGACCTACGTGACATTGACAGACTCACAAGAAAATTACTAACCACATTTCGATGCCTACACGCCAACTCTTCCACCATAAGGTTATACCTGCCCAGGAAGGATGGGGGTCGTGGATTGCAGAACATCTTGAAATTGTGTAAGATGCAAGTTTTAAAAATACGATCAAAACTGCTCGCCTCCAGCAATCAATTAGTTTCCTTTCTACGCAAATATGACTCCGAAGCAACCCCTCTGAACCTACACAATGCTGAAGTCAATGTCGGTTTGGACGACGTCGGGCATGAGATTCGCCAATGGGAAGAAAAAACACTCCAAGGAAAATTTCCGGCTTTATTAGATGGGGACAACATTGACAAGGCTGCTTCCTTAACATGGCTCAAAGCAGGTCATCTCTACCCTGAAACAGAAGGCTTTGTTACAGCAATACAGGACAGGGTAATCAGGACAAAAAATTACGAGAAGCATATCCTGAAACTCAATGTTGTCGACAAATGCCGAAAATGTGGAAATGTGGGTGAGTCGATTAAACACATTATGGCAGGATGTCCAGCCCTATCAGAATCAGCCTACCTAGGTCGCCATAACCAAGTTGCAAAGTTAATACACCAACACCTGACTCTGACGTACAATTTGATCGGTAAGGACACTCCTCCTTATTATAAATACTCTCCACAAGAGGTTCTCGAGTCTACTGAACATCTGCTGTTCTGGGATAGGCCTATTCTGACCGACAAAACGCCCGGACCTGCTGTTCATCGATAAAAAAGAAAAAAACGCTACCATTATCGATATCGCCGTACTACTGTCTCATAATTTAAGAAAAACTGAGATAGAAAAACAAAGAAAATATGGGAACCTAGGCTTGGAGATTAAGCGTCTATGGAAATTGTCCAAAATAACAATATACCCCATTGTTATATCAACCGAGGGGATAATAACAATTTACCTCACAGAGACCTTCAAGGCCCTTAACATTCCTAGGAACATCCTCGTTGCCTGTCAGAGGGCGGTACTGCTGCAGACCTGCCACATCACCAGAAAATTCCTCAGTGGAAACTGTTAAAGGGACTACGATGAATTTTGTTTCTCTTTAGCGAAACTCGACCATGGCAGCGCCAGAGAATGACTACTCGTTCATTTCTAACATAACAATAAGGCATGTCTTCGAGTCCGAAGACTAATTAGGAATGCAGTATGTGCTGTGGCTACCCAGCCCCAGCTGTGACCTACATATTTTGCCTCATCTAGCGGAGGCATAGCCATTGTCTGCAGGTGGTTGATTTAGATTCTTTTCGACGTCAGCGGATTTTCTTTTAGTCTCAAATGTGTATCCCGCGGCCTTTGTAAGTGACCTCCAGCCTAGGCTCAAGCTGTCTCGTTCTGAAGCCGCGTGCAACCATGTGCTTTCTTTTAAGTCAGTTAAAGCAAGTTGGCGCCTGCTTATATATATTAATTATTAATATTAATTATTAGTCAGCGGTTTTTATTAAAGATTTTTTTAATGTGTAGGGGCCTCCACAAAATTTCTGCCCCGGGGCAGTCTTTGCTTAAATCCGGCCCTGGTTTGTCATTCGTGTCAGTTGTTCGTCTTGATGTATCAAATCTCACTCAATACAGAATGAGCCATGACGCAATTTCTTTCATGCGTAATTCCCGTATACATAAATGAGAATATCTAAAAGAGAAATTAGTTCCCTTGTTCCAGAGTCCAGTTCTTTGATCGTTTGAGCTGACCAGCTGGAGTCTTCCTTGTAATGGATCCAATTGTCATGTGGTTGTTATGCAGTGTGTGTTTGTGCGTTTTTCAGCTGTAACCATCAACAAAGGTGGGCAGATGGTTTGGTTGTTTAGGCTGAAAAGAGTCTGATGAAACCACAAAGTGGTCTGTCGTAGTTCAAGTTAATAAATTTGGCGGAGAGTTGAGGAAAGGGGAGACTACTGAGAGACGAGTGACATCAAGACCTTACAGTCAGTTCTATTTTTTATTTTATTGGCCCCAAACTGACTCCAAACAAATAGAAGTTTAGATTGACTAGAATGATTACAACACCACAAACTTTATTACCAGGGCCAGCCGAAGGCCACTGCAACCTATGCGGCCGAAGTAGACCTCGCACTAATTCTAATTGTAAAATACTAAATAAACCATTGTAACTTGTAACAGTGATTCAGCAGCCTTCTGATTGCCATGTTCCTGAAAATCTCCTGGTGGGTGTGATTGTGTACGTAGTAAAGAATGAATATAATGCAAAGACGAATTTATTTTCAAATACAAAATCTTAATTTCCACTTATCTCTGCTTAGATTGTGAGCCGCACAATCCTTATCTTATCTTATATAATACAGACGTTACTTCAAAAAAGAAGATGATTACGTCCTACGCGTCATGCATTTAGTCGTGCATATTAACCAATGACTTAAATTCTGCCAAGTCAATGGTTTTCCTGGCTAGCTCAGGCAACCCATTCCATGCTCTAATAGCACTAGGGAAGAAGGAGTATTTGTACAAATTTGTCCTAGCATATGGGACGAGGAATGTGCCTTTATCTTTGTGTCTTTCAGAGTATTTTATTAAATTTTGTTTTTGTATTTGAAGATTATGGTTCAGTGTTTTTTGTATAATTGCTACTTTACTTTTGAGTCTTCTGTCCTTTAGGCTTTCTAAATTTAGTGATTTTACTATAGGTGTTACTCTAGTCAAATGTGAATATTCATTTGTTATGAATCTCACTGCTCTATTGTGTGTCTGTTCCAGTTTCTTAATGTTTTCTTGAGTTGAGAGGATGCATATTCTATTATTGGCCTAACCAAGGTTAAATAACATTTTAGTTTTATGTTCTTATTTCATTTACAGAAATTTCTTTTAATAAACCCTAATGCTTTGTTGGATTTTTTTATAGTTTCATCAATATGTGGATTCCATGACAGTTTTTCATTTATTATAACACCTAGGTATTTTGCGTTTTTAGTCTGTGTTACTGGTTTGCCATGAATAAGATAAGTGGAATTAATTTGTTTTATTTTTTTTGTTACTCTTAACAACTGACATTTTTCTGGGTGGAAAGACATGCTCCAATTTGATTCCCATTTCTGTAATTCATCTAATTCTCTTTGTAAAATATCTGTGTCTTGTGTTGTTTTTATTGTTCTATATATTATGCAATCGTCTGCATATAATCTGACTTTTGTTCCTAAAGTAATGCAATTTGGTAAATCATTTATGTAAATTAAAAATAGTAGTGGACCCAAGACTGTTCCTTGAGGTACACTTGAGTTTACTGTTATCGGTGTTGATTTAGAGCCATTTATTATTACAGTTTGTTCTCTCCCTATTAGAAAATCTTTAATCCACTGATGCAGTGGACCATTAATGCCAAAATATTTTAATTTTGTAAGCAACCTATGGTGGTGAACTTTGTCAAAAGCCTTAGAAAAATATAGTAAGATAGCATCTATTTGTCACTATTATCTAAACCTTTAGAAAAATCATCAATTAGTCCTATTAGTTGTGTTTCACTTTTTCTATATTTCCTAAAGCCATGTTGGTATGGTGTGAGGACATTATGTTTGTCTAAGTGGTTTATGATGTTGCTACATATTATGTGTTCTAGGATTTTACATGTGTTGCTGGTAAGTGATACTGGTCTGTAGTTTCCTGGGTCAGATTTTTCTCCTTTTTTAAATAGGGGGGTGACATTAGCTTCTTTCCAGTCCATTGGTAATTTGCCCTGATTAAGCGAAGCCTGAAAGAGTATTTTGAACACTGGGGCTAGCTCATTGCTTAGTTCTTTGAGTAATCTAGCTGAAATACCATCAGGTCCAGACGCTTTATTTGGTTTGGTGTTGGCTAATAGTTTTTGAATTCCATTTTCTTGTACTACTAAATCTTCCATGTTGTCTACTTGGTTCAAATTTAGTAATATGTCTTTGTCTCCTGGGGCTGAGAATGCTGATGCAAAGTATTTGTTTAGGATGTTTGCTTTAGTTTCCATTTTCTTGTTTCCGTTTCGCATAGGGCCCAGCAATAGTTAGTCTTAGGCCACTGCACCCTATGCGGTCGCAGTGGGACCCGCGCGTTAATTCTATGTGTAATTATTAAAATGCAAAATATATTTGAAAATTCCAGGAAATCTCTTGAATTTATTAAAATCTTCTGAAAACTCATAAAAATCTCCTAAAAAATAGACAAAATTGTAATTTGTGGGTGTCATTCATTGCTGAAAACGTTAATCCTACTCGAGATAAAAGAAAAAATTCATTGTCAGCTTTCATGTAATTAAATGTAATAATCGTTCGAATTCTTACTTTAATTGGAAGTTCCAATATTTTATTTACTTTTATAGTCACTTGCATATAAATATGCCATAGGTTGTATGGATTGAATAAAATTCAAAGTCATTTTTTTTCTAACACAAAATTTCTTATTTTCACTTATTATCCTTATTCCAACCCAGGATAGGCCCCACGCAATCAGTTTCGCATAGGGCCCCGCAATAGTTAGGTCCGGCCTTGAACACCCTAACTAAAAGTAGGATAAAGGAGTTTTTAAAATCTTTTTGTTTTAGCCTGAACGGAAAGGAGCCGACCACTTCGTCCAGATCTGATGTAACAGTGGTAACTTGTAGTTTTGCATCATGGGCGTAGCGAAATGAAATCGAGGGTCGGAATTTACTGACTGGTTTTTGCTTTGATTTTGTTTATTTAAGTGAGATTTTTAATACTAAACCATCACTTGTCCCAGCACAGCCAATGGGGTTTTGAGTTTAAACCCCCCTACCAGGGGGCAAATCCCCATCTTCTATAAAACAAAACAAACAAAAATGCAAACGACAATCCCTAAATTTCAGAGCACAGCTAAGGAAGATTTTGATTTTAAAACCCCCTCCGAAATTTACGATAAACCCCCTCTTCAACATAAAAAAAAAGGAAATTACACACTCAAAGTTCTATGAGAGTAGACAAAGGGGTTTTGAGTTTAAACTCCCCTTCAGCGTGGTTTGATTCTTAAAAAATACCTCTTCAGTACGGTATTAAAAAAGGCAAATTACACACTAAAATTCTTTTAACGTAGCCAAACCTATTGGGGGGGTTTTTTAATCCCTCTAGATGGTTTTGAGTTTCAAATCCCCCTAGAGAGTTTTGAAGTTGAAAACCTCTATCTTCAATATTATTCTAAAGCAAACTACAATCACCAATTCTATGAGCGTAGCTAAATGAGGTTTTGAAAACAAACGCCAGAGATGTGTTTAGTTGAACTCCCCCCCTCCCCACACAGATGATTTTGACGATAAAACTTCAATTTTTGATATAAAATCTAAAGCAAACTACAGTTACCTAATTCCAACAATAGTCAATAGAGGTTACACATTTCTACCAGTGGCTGGACTCCATTAATAAAGTACAGTGAATTTAAATTGAAATTGAAAAACACTAAATATGGCTCAACAAAGATGGCGAAGACGGATCTTAGGAGTCAGTTTTAGAGATCGGGTCTAAATCAAGAAAATCTTATGCCGAACTGGGAGTCGACCCCATAGTAAGGTTGTGACAGAGCGTCGCATGAGGTTTGCGGGACATCTTCTCCGACAAAATGTATTACGCACAATAAAATATACGATGACCTGGAGGCCATTTCGAGGCAAGAGCAAACAGAGACAACTACAACTTGCCGCCAAACTTTCATGGAGGTCCTCAGAGCAGGTGGGAAGAGGCTTCAGACATTGCCAGTGACAGATTTTTGTGGAAACAGCTTGCCGCCCAATGCACCGAACGGCGCGTGAGGATCTAAGTCAGTGAGAATAGCACATTAGGTTTTTGAAATAAAACTTTTTAATAGCAGGATACAGCTCTGTAGGTACCTCAGAATATGCATTTTGTTGGCTTTCAATACCGGAATTAGTGCTTGGGGGACCTGCCAGCGCTCCCCCATACCCCTTTGTTGGCAAGGGCGTGGAGTCTACAATTTTCCCACTAACTCCAGGAAGAACCTATTTTAGGGCACAATAAACGTCTTCCGTAAGAATGAAGGGTCAGAATGTAATAAAGATTAATTTTGTATACACACATATATACAAATATATAGAAAAATTTCACCCCCCCGAAAAAAAATCCTGGCTACACCCATGTTCTGCATACATCTACGTTAAATTGGAAATCAGCCTATTTTTTAATAAAAGCTCTATTTAGTTTTGTTTGAAAAGTAGTTCCTACTTCTACATTAAGAATCGAATACGCCTACACCGAGTTGTGCTCTCCGAAAGTAGAATCCAATAATCGACTACCGATCTTTGTTAACGGAGACTGTACATTTAGCGATAAATCAAGAAAGGATTGAACTGTTGTGAACATGCACTCCATGACCGAAAGTTGAAAGTGTTTGAAGACTTCCTGTAGCTTTTGATGAGTCATCAAGTGAAGAATGAAGAAGTTTTGAATTAAGTCAAAGTCCTATTCTATTTCAACGAACATTGAATTCTTCATCTTATCTTATATAATATAGACCTTTCTTCAAGAAATGAAGATTATTACGTCCTACGCGTGTCAGTCTAGTCACGAATGATATAACTCGTTGGTTTTCTTGACTGACTCAGGTAACCCATTCCATTCTCTAAGAGCGCTAGAGAAGAAGGAGTGTTGTTATCAATATAATAACACAATAGGATCGAAAACCATGTCAGCTTTGTACGGTTCTAGTACACTGAATGACTGCACAACACACAACACATATATGTATAATCTCGTGAACACAGTCTCGTGGACGAGTTACAAGTACATCTGAACAACAACCGATACAGTTAGTATTTTTCATGACACAATAGAGAATTAGAATCCTATCAATACAGAGTTTCTCTAATGTATGGAAAAAGGAATGTGCTTTTATATTTTTGTCTTTTTGAGCATTTTCTTAGGTTTTTATTTTTTCTATTGTTCAGTGTTTTAAATAAGTTGCTACTTTACTTTTAAGTCTTCTTTCCTGAACTGTTTCTAAATTTAATGGTTTTACTGAAAGTGTTTCTCTGGTCAAATGTAAATTATATTCTAATTCCAAAAGTTCCCCTTTCAGACCTTGTAGTCTATAGGGCAGATGATGTAAAGGTTTTCTGTCTACGGTTTACGAGGGTGCCCCCAACTAATATCAGGTATTCGTTAGAGCTGGGTGGACTCAGAGGCGCCATAAGATCCCGAAATAAAAATTCCAGTCTTCACCAGGATTCGAACCTGGGACTCCCGGTACGGAAGCTAAGATCTTTACTGCTCAGCCACCTCGCCTCCTATTTAAAGTCATACTCAAGTTTTATTCTGAAGCATCAATGTAATGAAGCTGTTGTTATTCCAGAAACTGGAGTCTAAACTTTATTAACAATTTCTCTCCTAATTGACAATAGCATCGTTGATTTGACCTCATTAAATTAAATTTTTAAAAATATAAAAAGAGCATCCACTCCCCTTTAATCTAGACCAAATAAAACATTTTTTAATAACAAACGAAAACGTTATTGAAGCTTAATCATAACAGGGTAAAAATACAAATGAGAAAAGGAGAAGTCCATCGGAACTTGGAAAATAATGACAGAGAGAAAGAAACACAGTCCTGGGATGATACACGATGTTCCATTTATTCATTTAACTCTTTAATGACTACGGCCTACATCCGGAAAAACCCGTTGACGTGTCTATTCAAGATCAAGATTTTCAAGACCAAAATTATTTTATAAATAATTTGTCTAAGAATTATAACGGTCAAACTAGAGTTTTCCCAGTGTGGCCAATTAGCTAGTAATTCTTTACACAAAGGAATGCATCAACTGTGAGATTTCTAAACAAAAAATAAGAGTTGTTTTCGAGATCCCTGTTCAGGTTTTTCCTAAAGCCCATAAAGTTGCAACCCGGAATTGTAAAAAGTTGTATAGTGGGATCGTCTAAAGCAGTGATTTCCAAAGTGTTCTATATAGACCCCCAGGGGTCTACGAGGACTTCCAAGGGGTCTACGGAAGTGAAAAAATAAATTGGGGGTCTATGACCTGTAAATGGGGGTCTCTGAAGGCGGATCTCATTCAAGCATGACCACTCATGAAATGGACTCGTTCACACATGATTTGTACCTTAGTTAATACTTTGAATTTCAACCCTGTTAGTGGAATGATTTTTATTTTAATATAACAACGTAACATATGTTTTCATTAATTGTGTCTACATGAAAGTAATCATTGACATGGCCGAGTCTATACAATGTAATGTTGACAGTAAATTGTTGGTTATTAAAACTTTGGCTTCATTCTTTCTTTGTTGAACAACTATTGCATTTGTTCTTTTTATATAACAAAGTTTGAAGCTATGTCGCTATGAAACCATCTAAGCTGTAACATCGAGACAAGTCAACATGACATAAAATAGATTAAGATTTGAAATACTTTTTGAAAACTTTTTAAATTCAGAATTAAGCCACAGTAGAAAAAGTGTTGATTAAACATCACAAAAGAAAATAGGTTTGTGAGAGTCTTACAATATATTTACTTAGGCTTAAATCAAACTCTACTAAACTGCACACTATAGGCAAACTATTGACTTTGTCAGCCATTGAAGAGGTTTTACAACCTGTTTTACACAATCCTATATCTGATATCCTTTACAATGCCTCTAAACAACAACACAGTTCAGAGGTGTATTGTAAAATGAGTCATGAAAGGTTCTTGTGTTAATACGACTTATTTTTTGAAAAGCTGGACTAGTGTCACTAGTTAACCTTGCCTGATTGTGTTATTATATTTTTGTTAGGAATCAAGAAATTCACAAAGAACTGCTCTTTGCCTGAAACTTTGATCAATTGCTCCTTCACACTTAAGTGTGATAGTTGTCGAAAGGCTTTTGTTTTACACAATTTTTTTCTGAGTTCTTGGGTGGTAAAGATCCTCTAGATTTTAAAACAAATAAATCAAGCGGGAATCGGACAACGTCTATTTCACAACCTTGTTTCCTACATTGAATGCGGTTAACTTGCAGCTACAATGGGATCACTTCCATTTGATAAAAAAGGAAGTGATAATCTCAATGTGTCTTGTGAGAATTAAAGTAATGACAATGACAATGATGAATTTTCTTATTTTCCAAATTTAAATCATTAAACATCATCAAATCGAGAAGTGTTAATGTTAAACCGAACTAAATTGAAGCCCAATATTGAGATTTTATTATCAAAGCTGCCCGCCAACGGGCGTTTTGTTTTTGTTTTTTTGTTGTTGTTTTTTTTTGTCAACTCTTGTAATGCATATTAAATTGTATTTTGCTTTATTTTAATTTGAATGTCTTTAATAAATATATATCGCATAGAAATCAGTGAGAAAAGCACATCTGAAGTTGAGGAATTTTCAAAAACATGCAGAGGTCTACCGTAAACTTAAAAATCTGGCAAGGGGTCTACAAGACAAAACATTTTGGGAACCACTGGTCTAAAGTCATTGTAGACAAACTGTGTATTTCAATAAAATGTTTAAAAAATTTCTTGGTCTTACGACTTTCTTGAACGCGTGCTAATCAAGGGCTCAACTGCATAATTTGAAAGGAGGATCCTAGCTATAGAATCGATATGCTACAGAAAGATATTAGGTTATCAACTACAAAGACATCACAAATAAAGACATGCATAACAGGATTACAATAGCAATGGGGCCTCAAAAAAACATGCAAGCTAAGACTGTACGGCACTACAATGGTCACTAACGCCTGTCTACAGGGAACGAGTACATCTGTCTACAGGGAACTGTACACCTGTCTACAGGAAACTGTACACCTGTCTACAGGGAAGAGTACACCTGTCTACAGGAAACTGTACACCTGTCTACAGGGAAGAGTACATCTGTCTACAGGGAAGAATACATCTGTCTACAGGGAACTGTACACCTGTCTACAGGAAACTGTACACCTGTCTACAGGGAAGAATACATCTGTCTACAGGGAACTGTACACCTGTCTACAGGAAACTGTACACCTGTCTACAGGGAAGAATACATCTGTCTACAGGGAACTGTACACCTGTCTACAGGAAACTGTACACCTGTCTACAGGGAAGAATACATCTGTCTACAGGGAACTGTACACCTGTCTACAGGAAACTGTACACCTGTCTACAGGGAAGAATACATCTGTCTACAGGGAACTGTATACCTGTTTACAGGAAACTGTACACCTGTCTACAGGGAAGAGTACATCTGTCTACAGGAAACTGTACACCTGTCCACAGGGAAAAGTACATCTGTCTACAGGTTCACTGTACAGCTGTCTACAGGGAAGAGTACACCTGTCTACAGGGAACAGAGCCAGGAAAACAAGCCAAATATTTTTTAAATCTTAAAAAAATAAAAACAGATCAAAAGAAAAGAACCACAAACTTACGGCCATATAGCTCAATATTGCAGGAATAAGCTCCATTTTAATATAGACTAAAATAATTCAACTAATCGATGAACTAATTGTTGTTGTTTTTTTATTGTTGGTCAATGTATTGTCATCGACTATGAATTATTATGCAAAATTTCAATCTGATCCGAGAATGTGAAGTGGAGGGAAAAAAAACGTGTACAAAACATAATAAGAGAAATAACTCTCAATGGGTAGCATTTAATTCCCTTTTTTGATACCACACAAATTAATTATTAATTAACCAACTGGTCAATTTTTGTTTATTGTTGATTCATGTTTTGTTAGGTACAAAAAAATAATTCTGTAAAGTTTCAACTTGATCTGAGAAAGACAGTGGGAGAAATAACGTGTAAAAAATTGCACCAGACAGACAGACTGACAGACTAAGTGAGTTGATATAAGGTTTGTAAAGAAGTAGAGATAAACAAAAGTAAGGCGAGGATGGAGAAGTAAGTCAATTGAAGATACTCTCATCCTAACAAAAGACAGAGAAGAATGGATAGAGACAGTCAACAGATCATGTGTGGTGCCCCTAAGCTCCAAATGCGAAGGTAAAAATATCTTAGTTGTCAAGAATGTTAAAGTGAGGTTGTATAAGCGACTGAGAATATTGTAGTTCCTGTACTACTGAGATAACAATTCTATCTACACATTGAAGACACCCAATAAAACACATGAGATGCACTACAATGATTTACAGAGTCTATAAAGTTTGATCCAATGGGAAACCACTTCAGTTTTTGATGACGTCATTTGCTCCCCTTCTTTTTCTGAGTGCATTCATTGAAACTTTGGCCTCCAAGATAGGGATTTTAAAAAAAGCACACAAAAAAAAATTCTGAATCATTCAGGAAAAAAACAAACAAGTGATGTAGCTGAGTTGAAGTGTTTAATTAACATGCAAGAATAGATTAAGGAATACTCGTAGGGCATAATCTTCTTCTCTTTTGAGACAACGTCGGTAACTTATAAGATAAGATATAAATGATGTCTAAAAAGGAGACCTGACCTATAAACATGTGTAATTTAGTGATTCTTCTCTAGATATTGTTCTCCGTGGTTTGTTTATCATTTATGCTTTTTGCTGTAACATTGTAGTAGCAAAAGAAAAAAAAATTCTCAGATGAACTGAGCCTTGGTGTCCAGATCATGCAGTTCTCAATCAAGTTTAGTTTTTAATTTTTTTTTTATAATACTTTTATTCAAGTCAGAACTTCGTGGAACCTGGATCCAGGAACCTGGACAGCTGATCTCAAAAATGGTTCTAACAATTTTCATAGAAATTAAACTGATGATGTATATCGCTGAGAAAAGAATTACTAGCTCGTTGGCCTCACGGGGGAAAAGTCTAGTATGATCGTTATAATTTTTCAAAGTAAAAAAAAATGTAAATTTGGCTGAAAACTATATCTAGGTCTAGAGCGAACAACCGTATTACCGTAATTGTGCCATAACTGAGTAAATTTAGCGTTGCTTCAATTTTATTTAAGTTTACAAGCGTTGTTTGTATTTTACGTAAATCTATTATAGATTGCATCCAAATTCTAGAAGTAGATCTAGAGTTGTACAACGGGACTTTAGGACTAGTGTTACATCTATATGTCCATATAATAAACATACCAATAAATAATCGCACAAATATTCCTGCCTCGCTGGCCGCATCAAAAAATGCATATTTTTTAACAGTTGACGGTTTCATGGATTCAATACCCGAATCGAACCAAAAATCTTTATTTATTTACTACATCACGCAAGACTTGATCAACTTCTCGGTTCATTGATCAAATCAATTGATTGATTAATTTCTAATGTTCAGAGAGACCAAACCCATCTATATCTTTATGTGTTGTTGTTGCTGCTGCTGATTAAAACTGATTCAGTGATATATATATAGATATATATATATATATATATATATCATGGGCGTTGCCAGGATTTTTTTTCGGGGGGGGGTGAGAGTTTTGGGGGGATTTTTTTTCTCCCCCGCCCCCCCCCCACAAAACAATATATATGTTTGTATG